>VWYK01087179.1:26156-73980 GCA_013399775.1 Semnornis frantzii
TGATGTTATCTGTGTTTGTTCAGGCTTGAGAGGGCCAAGGTGAGATCTCTGCTATGAGAACCTATCTCTACCCTATGGGAGGGTATGAAAAAAACAGACTCATCTGTGGTGCCCAGTGGTAGGGCAAGAAACAACAGGCACAGGTTGGAATGTGAGAACTCGACTCCAATATAAGAGAAAAATACTTTCTTTAACATGAGAGTGTTGGGATACAGAGAGAGATTGCCCAGAGGAAATGTGGATTCTCCATCTTCGAAGGGACTGAAAATTGAGCTGGACACAGCCCTGGGCAGGCTACTGTAACTACACCTGCTTTGAGGAACAAGGATGAACTAAATGGCTTTGAGAGTTGTGCCCAGCCTGAGGGATTCCACAAGTCCCCCCTGGTGTCCTGTGCTCTGCTGACATTTTTGTAAGTTTTGTGACCACTGATAAAGTGAAATGTTGAAGTGAACAAGACAGAGCAAGTTGGCTTTTCACAGCTCACTGCTACAAGGACGAAGTAAAGCTCATTTAGCTGCATCATCTGTGAACCCAAAACTCTGCATTGCTATGTGCATGATACATATTGAGATATAAAAATTATATCTGTGGTATGAATTGGTTGCCACTGTCCTGGAATGGTTTTGCCTACCCTACCCATATATGCTTTATAATGCTAATTGCTGTGTGGTCATGGATGAGTTAACCTAACACACGAAGGCAGGAGTTAGTTTTTTTGACTTGCAGAACTTAAAATTTAACCTTAGCCTGCTGAGGTGCACCAGCAGCTTTAACATCACCATAGCAGAGTTTAGTGGGTAGGGATAAAGCTGTGCAGAATTAGCCTTTTCATTTCCCTTTTTCAGTTTTTAATTACAATTTCAGACAGCAGCTGCTACCTTGGAGTTTTGTTCAGAAGGAAGAGTGCAGAGTGTGCCAAACTGCAACTGTGGCACGATCTGGTTTTTGTTCCAGCACAGTCACATTCAGGCTTATTTTGTCTTGCGACTATATTAAAAGAAAAAAAAAATAAGGAAGGATGTTTTCCAGATGTTTTAATTGAGTATAATTTTGTCTTTAAATATGCCCATTGAATCAAAAAGTCCATTTGCTATTTGACTGTTTGAAATGGATGCCATTAACAAACAACTGCTTCAGGAGACCTTGCTTGTGAAGCTCAGCCAGTGACCAGTACCTCTGTGGTCTCACTTCTGACCCACCATTTCCTTCTACTGTGACTTGTTTGTTGTCAATCACCAGTGAGCTGTGAGTTGGCCAGGCAGGAGCTCCCACAGCCATAGGTTGTGATATCTCCCTTGGTCCAGCTGATGTCCTGCAGGAAGTGAAAAAGCTGTAACCACACCATCTCCAATTAAAATATCTGGCAGTGTAGCTTGCCTTGTCCAAAGAAGCCATTTGCTGGGACTTAGAATCACAGAATCATTAAGGCTGAAAAAGACCTCTCAGGTCATCAAGAGCAGCTATCAACCCAAGAATGCCAGGCGTGCTAAACTGTGTCCCATGTGTTTTGAATGCATCCAGGGATGGTGATTCCTTGGGCAGCCTGTTCCAATGCCTGGCTACTCTTTCAGGAGATCAAACTTTCCTAATGTCCAACCTAAACCTCCTATGGTGCAACTCGAGGCTATTTCTTCTCTTTCTATTGCTTGATACTAGGGAGGAGAGACCAACAGAATCACCGAGGCTGGAAAAGACCTCCAAGATCATCCAAGTCCAGCCAATAACCTAATTCCACAACATCAGCTAAACCTTGCACCAAGTGCCACATCCAGTCTTTTCTTAAAGACTTCCAGGGATGGTGACTCCACCACCTCCCTGGGCAGTCCGTTCTAGTGCCCCTCTTCACTCCAGACTCCTTTTAGGTAGTTACACAGAGCCTCCTCTCAGCCTCCTCTTCTGCAGACTAAACAACTCTGGTTCCCTGAAGGGGAAGGGTCTAGAGAACAAGTGCCATGAGGAGCAGCTGGAACTAGGGACTCGTTGGTGCTAGAAGCCAGTTTTCTCACAGAGCACACTCCCTCAGAAAGAAAAGGAAGGGCTTGAACAGTACATGCACAGGGCCCTGTGTGTCCTCCAAAGGCAGGGCTGCCTAGCCACAGCTCCGAAGCGGCACTCAGCAGTGGTTTTGAGGAGAACCCAGCAGTGAGCATCCCGCTGTTGTTATCAGCAGCCAACACAAGCCTTTTCCTTTCATGTCGAGGCGTTTCGAAACGTTTTTCTGGCCAGCGGTGAGAACTGTGAATGAGTATTGCCTACCATAAATCCTGCTAGTTTCCTGGATTAGACCAATTAGTGTTTGTTTAGATAATTGAGGGCTTGAAGGACTTCCTCTCCGGAAGCCCGCAGGCTGAAGCGCTAAGGCGGCACACCTCGGCGGGGCTGCCTCTGCCTCTGCTCTGGAAGGCTTGCAGAAGGTAATCACAGCTTGACAGCCGTGGGTGAATTGCAGAACACTTTGTACAGGAGGAAGCATTATTCACAGCCTGCCCAGTTATTAGCTGGTTGGAATTGCAGCCTTGGTTTCATGCAGTGGCTCTTCCGTGACGATACTCCAGTTTTGTGGTGGGTTGGGAACTTCCCCCCCGCTCCTTCCCTCCCGAATTAAAATTTATCCAACCAGCTCAGGTGGCTGGAAAGTTAAGATAAAATTCTATTTTACAGCAAAGCTAAATTTACAAGGATACATACAAAATATATTTACATGTATTTACAATTATATACAGTTTAGAAATGATACAGAAATCCAGTCTTCCCCCTCCGGACAAAGAAAACCCAGAAGGGGCCAGCACCACCCTCTTCCTCACCAGACAGAAAACGAACAGCCAAGCTCAGGTGTTACCTGGTCAGCCAAAGTTAACTGAGGAGTTAGAGAGAAGCAAAGAAGCAGCAAACTAATCCAGTGCCCAAGAGCCAAGAAGAAAAAATTGTTTATGCATAAGCTTTTTATACCTTTTAGCAAACCAATAAATGATAGAGACTTTATAATTATTACTCTTTTACAATTAGTGCCCTTCTCATTCAGATTCTGTGCTGAGCTTGCAAGAAAATTCCCAATTTCTCTTATTAGAATATCCCAATAAGCCTTAAATCACCACAGGTTGGAAGCTTGGAATTGGAACTTCATCCAGCAACATGAAGCCCGTAGGGGTTGCAGAGGTGAGGAAGGGATATGCAATTTTAGCATATGCTTTCATTTGCAGGTTTGGGGGTTTTTAGTATGTTCAATATTTCCAAATAAAATTGTCTGTAACAGGCCTATTACTTTTCATCTGCTGTACCTACCTGTATGAGGAGGTATCTGCTGCTGCTGAGAAAGATCTGGGTGGGTTCCATTAGGTCTCTGAAGAGGACTTTTTATGTTAAACCACTCAAATATGAAGCAGAGCAGCCTTGTCTATAAAGAGCTATTCCAGTCTTAAGGAAATAACTTCAAGAACAAATGAGCCATGGACATCTGTTTTGCTTTTTTTTTTTTTCTTTCCAGTACAATTTCATACTAGAAAAGCACGCACATGGCTGTGCATATGTTGTTTAATCTCTTAAATTGCAATTATGGTCAAAAAATGAGGAAGGAAGTCTATGGCTAGGAGAGCAAAGCAGAGAGGGAGTTAGACATATAGGACAGACTAATATTATTGACTTCTCCTTCAGGGAATAAATGTCATCTGTCATTGTCCCCAGCCTGGAAGAGATTATATCAAAGGGATGTGCCACCATAATGATGACATCACCTTTTCTGCTCCTTGGGGAGCTGAAGATGGTGAAAAAGAGTTGGCTTCCCTCAAAAGCCTGGCCAATAAGTTCTAGCAAACAGTGAAAACAAGGGGGAGGGAAAAAGATCTCCAAGGGAATGTAGGCCTGCTGTGTCCCAGCTGTGTGACACAAGTGGCTATTTGAACTGCTGGGATACGTGGATTTGCCCTTTCTTTAAACATTCAGCATGTTTGTTCTCGTGCCTTCTTTGGCAGTTTCAGGTGGCTGTTTCCCCTCAAGTAAGATGTAGGAATGTGCAGAACAATTAAGAAAAGATTACTTGTCCAAGCTTCAGGTTGGCTACTCAGCACTTCCAATAAATTTAGTTTAGTTTTCCCAGTATACAGCCTTGTAAGTTGATAGAATCATAGAATGGAAGTGACCTCCAAAGATCATCCAGTCCAACTGCCTCTACAGTCAGCAGGGACATCCTCAACTAGATCAGGCTGTCCAGAGCCCTGTTGAGCATCACACTGAGTACCTCCAGGGATGGGGCCTCAACCACCTCGCTGGACAACCTGTTCCAGTGTTCCACCAACCTTCATGATGCAAAACTTGCTCCTAACACCCAATCTAAATCTCCTCTAATTTCAAACCATTTCCCCTCATCCTATCACTGCAGGCCTTTGTAAACAGTCTCTTTCCATCCTTCTTGTAGGCTCTCTTCAGGTATTGGAAGGGAGGTCACCCCACAACCTTCACTTCTCTAGGCTGAGAAACAAGTCAGTCTCAAAAGATTCAATTTAAAGATTTAAAGTATTATCTTCAGTGAGAAAATACAGATTTTTTTTTTTTATTATTTATTATTACTTTGCAGGTGGCTTCAGGTGAATGCAATGAAGACACCGAGGTTTACAACATTACCCTTAGCACTGGGGATGAGCTCACTCTAATGGGGCAAGCAGAAATCCTTTATGCAAAGTCTTCGAAGGAGAAGTCCCGCCTCAACACCATCTTCAAGAAGATCGGGAAGCTCAATTCCATTAGTAAGCTGGGCAGAGGCAAAATGCCCTGCCTCATCTGCATGAACCACAGGACCAACGAAAGCATCAGCCTCCCTTTCCAGTGTAAGGGCAAGTTCAGCACCCGCAGCCCGCTGGAGGTGCAGATGCAGGAAGGGGAGCACACGATCCGCAACATAGTGGAGAAAACGCGGCTACCCGTTAACGTCACCGTGCCGAGCCCTACGCCGCGCAACCCTTACGACCTGCATTTCATCCGTGAGGGGCACAGGTACAAGTTTGTCAACATTCAGACCAAGACTGTGGTGGTTTGCTGCGTGCTCCGTGGCAACAAAATTATCCCCATGCATTTTCCTTTGCATTTGATGCTTCCGAAGTTCACTCTCCCCGACAGCCTGGTGAAGGGGGAGCTGTGGCACGAGACGCTCATCCAGCACTGGTTTAACGTTTGCCAGGAGCAGTTCGACATAGATGAGTACTCCCGCGCCGTGCGAGATGTGAAGACCGACTGGAACGACGACTGCAAGAGCCCGAAGAAGAGCCGGTGCCCGGGGCACAGCCACGTGCCCAACTCCCTCAGCTACGCGCGGGACGAGCTCACCCAGTCCTTCCACCGCCTCTCCGTCTGCGTCTACGGCAACAACTTGCATGGCAACAGCGAGGTGAACCTCCACGGCTGCAGGGACTTGTGCAATGAGTGGGCCCTGTTCTCGCACGACGCTCTGCAGTACCAGGAGTCTGGAGACAGCGGCAGCGATTATCTTTTCCCCGAAGTGAGTGAAGAGTCAATGTTTCTGCCTACAAAGCCAGAGCTTCCTTACGAAGAGCTGTGGCTGGACCAAGGGTCTGGGAAGGTTGGAGAGCAGCTCCTCACTCGCTCGCTGAGCGAGAAGAACAAATGCGACAACTACAGAGGGTCTTTCCGATCAAAGTGTGGTTCTGCGTCTCTTCCTGTGCCTGCGACTGTTGGAGCAAGCACAAAGTCTTCGGATGTTTCCCTACCTCCACCTCCAGTGCCTCCCAAATCAGAAGCAGTAAGTCAGGCCTTATTTATGTCAACTCGTTTCTGATTTTTAGCTTGTGAGGAGTAGCTCACCTGGGGACTTTTTCAGGGAAGGCTTGAGAGGGGGGAACACATGGAGAGCAAGGAAATGGTGAGACTTTGTGAGCTGTGCAGCTTCAGCTGGTTTCCTACCAAATGTAAGTCACATCCTAAAAATCACCAGGATCTATCTTATGTAACTGATCTAGTAGCTGAATTCTGGTACCTTCACGTGGTATTTATTGGATTTTTTCCCTCCCACAAACAAGGTCTAAGAACTGGTAGCTCTCTTCCTTCCCTGGCTTTCCACATCTTCGCTTGGCCTCCATGTTTTCTCATGCTTTCTGCAGCCAAAGTGTGTGGGGATGACCCTCCTTGGAGGTGCCTCAGATCACCTTAGTGTGTGTGTTTGCTTCTTCAGCAAACAGGCACTGGTAATGAGGACAGCCAGAACTTTTATGGGCTCAAAGTGTTTGTTAATGAGAGATTGTCTTCTCTATTATGAGTTGGTGGCAGATTTGGGGGAACATGAATTGTCATTGACCTCCAGGAAACTTTATCAGACTAGACCTGGACTAATTGCTCTGTGCTGCTTATTGAAAACAAAAAAGCTTAATAGGAGCTCTGCAGAGCTGACAAATGAGCCCTTTAGAAGGACTCAGTTTTAAACAGAGCATGTTTCCTGTCCTAAGGTTTCTAATGAAAACTCATGGGAGAAATCACTTCTCCAAACCTGAAATGTCAAGCAGATTTCAGAAGCAAAAATGCAAATGTATTTTGTCAACAAGGGCTTATGTGGTCTGCATGGAAAATCCAACCATTGCATGGGCTCTTGACATAGTTCTAAATGTTTGGGATTTTTTAAACACAAAGGAAAAAAACTTCCCCCAGGAAAGAGTATCTAGGAATCTTCAGGAAAATGTAAATTATCTATACTTGGGTCACAGGAAACTTGACAGATATTATAATTTAATGAACTAGTTTTGCAGAGGTTTGCTGCAATTTAATGAAGTAGATACTGTTCCATTTGCAGAGTAATGATAATTTCAAGAGCACGGCTGCACGGTAAGCTGCGACTGATCTAGGACTGAACTGTAGCAAACCCTCCTGATCCCATCCCTTTCCTATTGCCATCAAACAGTCCAGCAGTGTGGGCTGCAGCCTTTCCATCATGAGCCAGGTCACAGCACACTGCAAAGCTAAGTTGTGTTTCTTTGGGCTGGGTTAACCTGCATTGGATTGCTGTGGAGATCCCCCTGGCCAGGCTGTGCAGGTGCTGGGGAGCAAAGCGGAGGAAGAGGGAAGGAGAACTCCAGCACAGACGTGAAAGGCACAACTGCAGCCCTTTGACCCTGCCGCCAACACTTCCCAAACCCCAGCACCAGCAGCTTCAGCAAAGCCAGGGAAGCGAAGGCATTTTACATCTTGCAGCACAGTGCTTACATGTCCTGTCTCAGTGCAGGAACCCGAGAGCACTTCCCTGCATCCAAGGTCAGGTACGCGCCGCTGCTCTGTCCAGGCTTTTGGACAGGTGCCCAGCAGCAGCGTATGGGGATGAGGTTCCCTGGCAGCCTGCGCTGATGTAAACCGGCATGGGCCTGGTCCCACCCTCCTCCTCCTCCTCCCTTCCCAGCCACATGGTCCTGGCTCCTCTTTTGTGCAGGCTCTGGCACTCCTGTGCCTGGGCAGGCAGCCAGCTCCTGGATCTGGAAAATGATTAGTTTCCTGCTGATTTCTGCAAGTTGAACTGCTTCAGCACAGGGTCAAGTGAGCACCAGAGCCAGCAGTGGGGAGAGGACAGTGGGGGAGGAAGGCTGCCCATGCAGCAAACCAAGATAGACTTCCTGACCGGGGTGCTGCCCAGTCCACCAGGTCATGCCTAAGGTGTGGGTGATGCAGGGCTGGGAGAGTTTTGGAGCACCTGCATGGCATCAGTGTGGCATAGAGAATCCCTTCTGGGGCAGCAGGATGGTGTTTGGGGTAGATGCTTGTGTTGTCTTCTAAGGTCATTTTGGAAAGCATGCAACTTTCTTGTGATGACATTACTGAGGTAATGTGTGAGTGCTGTCAGCAGTTTCAGTATTGCTTTCCAACCACGTAGAAGTGATTTCTGCTAAAGATATTAGCTTGCATTTAGAGGTGGGCAGGGAGTGTAACCCCATAGAAAAAAAAAAACAAACCCCCCTACATCTCCATAGATGATGATAATTTAGACTTGGTTTTGTGGCTTCCTGGAACAGCTTTGGAATGGGTATCAGTGACCTACTGAATTCATCAGTGGGCTGGGGCCAAGGAGATGTTTGCATGGTTTCTGTGTAGGGTATTCATAGAATAAATACATCTCAGGAGCTGCTGCTGAACATGTGGTTTAGTCATCACTCCCTCTAGAATGATATTCCATAGCATTTTTCTATAAAGGTTGGCTGGCAATTGTGGTTTTGCATGCATCGAATTTAAAATGTGTGTACAGGAGCTATTTCCAGGAGCAAAAAAAGGACACTTGGGTATTTCAGAAGCTCTTCTGGTTTTCCTCTCTCTGGCAGTATGAAGCATTCTGATATATCATGTATTTTCCAAGACACCTTTCAGAAAGACAGAGACCTCTGATTTACGACCTGTAAATTAGAAATTGCTGCAGTCCCCAAACACTAATTTGCATAAATTGAGAGGCTGCTTTCCTGATTGATTTAAAGCATGTCCCTGGTGGAGTGTGCTGGAAGTTCAGGCTCCTGCTGGCAAGAAGCGTTGGACCACTTTGAGTTACACTCATGGTCATGCTGCTGATGGGGGTGGGTTTTATTCAGGTGACCTCAGAAGTAGTCACTGTGGAGGGCACCTGGGATGTCCAGAATTAGAAGTGCCACCTCAGGGCCTGGAGGATGCTTGGACCTGTGTCAAGGAAAAGGAACAGAGGTCTTAAGCTCCACCTCATGCCACCAGAAAGGGGTCACCATCCCTGGGTCATAAGAAGGAGCATTGGAGGCGGAAGGGCTTAGACAGTGATGAATCAAAGTCCTGAGGTATGCAGTGCAGATGCCCTTTGTGTGTATCTGGCATTGAGTGCTGGTGGGCATAGGATTGTTTCCTGCTGATGGCAGCAGCCACCACATCGTGTTGCTGTTCCCATCCTCTCTTGCGTTTATTTCATTGCTGTTCACTCAGACCTAGTGAGAGTGGCTCTCCTGAAGTTCCCCCTTGCTCCTGTCAATTTACAAAAATCTGTTTGTTTGGGTTTTTTTCTCTCTACTGGGTTTCCCAAGGGCTGTGTCTGGCATCTGGAGTCTCCGTCTTGTGTCAGGGACCAAGTGGGACTGCAAACTGGTGATATGGCCTTGTTCTGATCCACAGTTGAGGTCCACAAGGGTGTAGTTTGTTACACCAGCACCTCTGAACGCCCAGAGAAGAATCCCTTCAACCCCTTGACCATCCGCTGTGCTCCAAAAGCTGTCCTTAGTGGCCTTTCTCGCTCACCCCATGCAGGATTCACTTTGCCTAGTTTAACTTGGGGAGGGGGATGGAAATTAAGTCCTTAGGCATCCTTGGCACACAGCACTAAAATGGTTGAAGAATTTTATGCCTGAATTCAAAACCCAACATGAATAAAATTGATTGCTGGGTTTTGTTTTTTTTTTTTTTCTTGAAAAAGCAAATAATAACCCTTAGAGCAAGTTTTATTTCAGTGTTTTACACTGTTGGGCATTTCCTGTAATTTTGACTTGTTTTGAATTAAGGAGAAAGAAATGTACTAAAGTGTCCTAGTCCCTGTTTTTCCATTTCACAAAAGTATTAAATGGTTTCTTGCATTTTGAAAGCACTGAAGTTGGGTTGCAAAAGGTTCTGCATTTATTTTGGTTTGAAATAAATTAAATCCCTTTAATTGCTAATTATGTGTTGCAGAACTGCTAAGATAACTTTTCGTTCTGCAGTGTTGTCAGATTTAAAAATAACTTTCAAACACAAAGATAATTTCCCTTTTCTGCTCTATCTAAGACTGTTTCAGAGAAGGAGAACCCCGGGGGTGGTGGTGAGTCCTTTACAATCCTGCCTGGCAGCCTGGTTCTCAGTGGCCTTGCTCACCTCTAGCCCTCTCTAATAAAGCTGCTATCTCAAATATGTACTGATGAGATTAAGGTCTTCATTCCATCATTGTTTCTCTGGGGATAGATCCTGGTCTTTTGCTCCTACCTGGGCAGACCAAACTAAATTTCAGATAAGCAGTGCTACAGTTTTAAGCTGCAAAGCTGGCTGGCTGCAAGCACCAGAGCTCTTGCCTGGGTGTGCTATTTGAAGAGGCTCTTCTGCCCACACTTTTCAACTTGCACCTTTTGTGGTTAACCTTATCCTGGATGCTTTGGCAGCTACAGAAGGATTGAATCCCCACAGCTGGTAAATCTGAGATACATGTGCCGTTCCCAGGGGAGGAAGGCTGGGAATGATCCTAGAGCTGGATGGCTGAGTATCACTGGTGAAGTAAGTCAGGAAACATCAAAGTCTGCCGAGATCTTTTCATTACGTAAGCTTGGTTTATTACATCTAAACAAACAGCACTAATGAAGTTTAAGCCTAATGAATTGCCCCTCACAGAACGTAAAGTATCTGGAACAGCCTGTCTCATTTTGTGTGTTACTGGAAGGTTCTTTTACATCATCTCATTGCTGCTGCTTTTTGAAGGAGTGGATATTAAACTGCTGAAAAGCACCCTAAAAAGAATTGCTAGTAGCTCTGCTGGTAGCCAGGCATTATTTTGGACTTCTTCATGACAGCCACATACTCTTGCAAATGTATGTACTTAGCATCGTGTTTCTCCTCTCCTCCCTTTTTAATTATTTCCTTTCACAGAATAAGGCAGAACCAGATGTGTTTCATCTGGCTGAGAGTGCTGTCGCCCAGATTTTCTCACTGCTTGCTTCTGTGTTCTTCTTCTGTACAGGTAAAAGAGGAATGCAGGCTCCTGAATGCTCCTCCTGTCCCACCACGGAGTTCCAAGCCGTCCTCCACCAGTCCTTCCATCCCTCCTCGTACAGTCAAACCTGCCCGCCATCAGACCCGCTCTCCTAGCCCTACTCTGTCCTACTACTCTTCAGGACTGCACAACATGTAGGTGTTTGAGCTGGGAAAGCCCCTTCTAGCACCTTCTGAGAAACTTACATTTATCTCTGCCCTTTTTGAAGGCACTTGTGTGTGAGGCCATGGCACTGTGTCAGAGCTGGTTGACTCTCTCTGAAATGGCCTTGACCTGTCAAGTTATTTTTGAAGATTCAAGAGGAAGCAAAGCTGCAGCAGAAATTGAATTGTAGTAGAGAGAGCAATTTCTGTGAAATAAGTGCACATATTGCTGCAGGTAATCTCCCTGGAAGGTGGCACTGGCTGGCTGAATGGCAAATCCCATACTGTTCTGTGTAATTCCTGAAAGGCTGGAATCTTCAAACCATGACATCTCAAAGCAGGTTTTCAGCCAGGATTTCAGTGCTACAAGCATGCAGTGCAGCCAGCTCTTGCAGGTGTGAGCACAAAGAGGGCATGGTAATCCAGAAATATGTTATGCCAACTGTAAGGCAACCTGCAGGGTGGGAGAACAGAGAGGCCAGCAGACACCACTGAATGCAAAGTGAAGTATAACAGAAAGGGTCAGGCAGTTTCCAGATCAAACTTACTTCAGGACAAGAGGGAGAGGCCTCAGATTGTGCCAAGGGAGGTTCAGGTTGGATATTGAGAAAATTTTATTCACAAAAAGGGTAATCAGGGCATTGGAACATGCTGCCCAGGGAGTCACCATCCCTGGAGGTAGTGGACATGGTGCTAGGGAAATGACTTTGTGGTGATAGCTTAGCAGTAGTGGTGGGATTGTGAGCTCTAGGGGAGCGATTGGACTTGGTGATCTCAAAGATCTCCTCCAGCTTCAGCAGTTCAATGAGTCTATGATATTTCAGCACAAGCCCAACCCACAAGCTGGAAAATCCATTCAGGCCAGTCAAAAGGTGACAGTAAAGCTTGAATGACATGACTGCAGACCTCTTCCTAGCAGTGCAGTGCGCATCCCTGGGCTGTAGAAAGCCTCACCTCCTTTTTACCATGAATGTCTTCTTGCCATTGTTTTTGGTATCTCTTCAGTGACAGAGTATAACCTGCCTGGGTATTGCAAACTGATCTGAAGCACCACTTAAATCACTTCAGCCTGGATGCAACTGGTATAATAACTTGTGCTGGAATTGCCTCTCTGAGCCATGCTGCATAGTTGCTGCTTAGTGTTGTGTATCTGGCAATAATCACTCTAGATCAAGGCTGCTCGTTTGCTTTTTATGAAGCCTGTTGGGTAGCTTTGTCAAGGTCTTCTCCACAGGAGGTTAAGCACAAGACCTCCCAGCATTTGGAGCCCACCAAATGCTGCTTTCTCTTTGTAGCTAAGAATACATTCTGCCTCCCAAAGAACCAGGAAAACCATGAGAAGCAAAGTGTCTGAAGAGTGTAGGTGCTTTTATTTGCCTTGAACTTTACAACATTTGCATGAAATTCATCTGCAGGTAGCTCCATTGACCTTAGTGCTGCAGAGAAAGCTGCCAGAAAGTTGGCAGTGCGTGGAGCAGCCAGATTCCTGGTGAACTTGCTCTTCAAGTCTTGCCATTTCTATCAAGGATCTTACTTTCTGGATCGTGAGGGGTTGCAACCAATATTTTAAACACAAACAAACCCACTATGATTTGTCCTTATCTGCCTATAGAAATGCCTGGTGCCTGACTTCAGCTTTATTTGAAGTGTCTCTTGCATCTTTCGGCACCAAGTCCCCATGAGTTAATTTAGTGGAGGATGGATGAGGAAGCACTTTTAAAATGTTACTTTGTCAAGTTTCAATAACTCTGCTGGTCTTTTAAAATCATTCAGTGATCTCATTTCTGGTACTGAAATAGAGAATAGAAACAGGATCAATCAGTTTAATTTCTCTGTGTGGTTAGCTGTCTGCAATGCCTTGCTGGTTGTCTGCTCCAAGCAGGCTGATGGCTTGGTGTCTGAAAGATGCTTTGTACTGTGTGTGTTACACCAAGGTGGTCTTTAAGCAGCCAGAAATGACCACTTAACCCTGGCTCCTTGTTCAGGGGAGGTAAAAACCCTCTCTGCTATTGTAAATGCCCAACTGCTTTGACTGGCAGTGAACATAAGCAGGAAAAAAGTTTGGAGGGCATGGAGTGGACACCAAGGGGTGGTTAGATGAAAGGAAACAGCATCTGTCAGGGCTGAGTTTCATAACTAATTTTCCAGTGATATAGATTAGAGCAGCTTTGTGCATCTGGGCAAGTCCGGGTTGGCTTCCTCTCTGACTCCATGCAAGCACACAGAGAGCTAATTTCATGTCAAACCATTCCAAACTACACTGTTTTTTTGAAAGCTGCTGCCCTCCTCGAGCGGTTCACAGAATAACTACCGAGGCTCTTTCTCACGTTGATAGTTTCATGAAAGAGAGGTAATTAGAACAAAATTTTCAATTGTTAGCTTATGTCTGCTGTATTAAGAAAGGATTTTATCAATCTGACCATTGTTTTTCCAGTGTTCTGTCTTAATTGGCCAGAACTCCAAAGATCACCCCAATCTTTCACACTTTGCTTGAGAAAGTGGCATAACAGTGGCACAGATTGCTTGGTTTTGGCATCTGTGCCTCTTGGGGAACACCTGGATATAAACTGTCAGTTCATTTGGAGAGGCTGAGCTTAGTTTGCCACCTGGAATTAGGACAGGGTAGCTTTCTCTGGGTGCTTTTGAAAAGGAATTGTTTCTCTTCTTTGCTTCTTAAGGATATGGGCACAGAAACAAATTGCTGTGGGGTAAGCTTAAAGATACTTCAACCTAGTATCAACTGATAGTTCAAGAGGAAGTGGCCTCAAGTTGCACCAAGGGAGGTTTAGGTTGGGTGCTAGGAAAAATTTCTTTGCTGCACGAGTGGTCAGGGATTGGAACAGGCTGTCCAGTGAGGTCCTGGAGATGTTCAGAAATTATATAGACATGGCACTTTGGGTCATGATTTAGTGGGCATGATGGTGTTGGGTCAGTGGTTGGAATTGATCGTCTTAGAAGTGTTTTCCAACTGAAACAATTCTGTGATTGTATCTACACCTAGGTCTGCTTGTCCTCCCCAGTGGAACTCTTCTTTCAGCAGTGAGCATTCACTTACTCTCTGTTATTGCAGTGTTCACTGGTGCAGCTTCTTGCATCAGCCAAGCTTGTGTCTGGTGCAGTGGTCACCTGCCCCCGTTACAAGCTTTTGCACACCATGACACATCTGTGGCATATAAATATAAAATACATCATCAGGACATCTTCTAGAATGTGTGAAGCTGTTCCTGTTCCATGGTAGTGTGCCTCAGGAGTTTGGCAGTGGAATGACTGAGTTGTTCAGGAGATGGCACAGAACCGAATTGAGACATCTACTTTTTTACAGGCTTGAAAAAAAAAAATCCAAGACATGAGGCTTTGGGGTATATCAGCATCTTGTCAAGCTTGTAGAAGGAGTAAATGTCAATGAAATATTCAAATGTGTTGTTAATTCAAATCTGAAAAACACTGCCGGAGGGAAAAAGAGTCTTTCCTTGTGACAGCCACCCTCTGACTCTGTCAGATGATGTATTAATTTATTCAAATGCCAGGATTTTTTTGGTAGTAATGACATCCTTTCTGCTTTGTTCCTTAAGCAGTGTCACGGAGAGTGACAACACTGACCCAGCTGACAGCACACCTGTTTCCTGCTACCCTTGCAACATGATGAAACCCGAATCCAAAGAGCCTGAGAGCACGGTGCCTTCGGGAAGCCCCTCAAGTGAAGCTCTGCCTTCAAGGTTATCTTGGCCAAACCACTTGTCAGGAACTGCTGAAGGCCTGAACAGGAGCGAGTTCCTCCTCGATCCAAGCAGGAGCTACAGTTACCCCAGGCAGAAGACTCCAGGTACGCCAAAGAGAAACTGTCCAGCACCTTTGACTTTTGAGTTCGATGGGTGCGAGCTGCCAGCGGGGTACTCCCCGCTCACCCCAGCAGAGTTCACAAACACCATCTCCAGCTGTCCAAAGTCAGCAAGTTACTCTCTAGACTGCACTGATGAAAAAACTCTTGGAGTCAGCAGCACAAAGCAGAGCCATTCGTGTCCTGCCTTACCTCCTCGGGCACCAAAGTCAGCTGAAGAGAAGACAGTTACAGACACGAGTCCCTTGCCGCTGAAAATAGACGGTGCTGAGGAGGAGTCAGAAACTAGTTCTCCAGACCTCCTGGAAGATCAGTGTCTAGTTAAAAAGGGCATGCAGGATGCATTCTCTGTGTCTTATCCTTTCTCATCTCCCCTCCACCTCCAGTTAGCACCGAGGTCTTGCGGGGATGGCTCTCCCTGGCAGCCACCCACGGACCTCTCTGGACTCTCAATAGAGGAAGTGTCTAAATCGCTGAGGTTTATTGGTCTGTCAGAAGATGTCATATCCTTTTTTGTTACAGAGAAGATTGATGGCAATTTACTGGTTCAGCTTACAGAAGAAATCCTGTCAGAAGACTTTAAGCTAAGCAAACTGCAGGTTAAGAAGATCCTGCAGTTCATTAATGGCTGGAGGCCCAAGATGTGATGCGGATTGGTTACTGGTGGAACCGTACGAGATGTGCTCGATGCACTTCAGCTAATCCATCACTTCCTGGTTTTTGCACTAGAAGCCCTTCTTGTAAATAGCAGTAGAAAAATTCTTACTATGCAGATAAACGTTTTTGAGTGGTGAATGGATATTTTTGGTTTGTTTGTTTGGGTTTTTTTTTTTGTATGTCAAAAATAAAGGTAGAGAATCTGCAGAGGTGTGCCTTGTGCATCCCTGAACGTTCAACAGCTGCTAAAACTGGACACTAAGGGAACCTTTTACTCCGTGGTCTCTTAAGACTTAATTGTATTTATTACTGAACAATTTGATGCTGAAAGACACACACCAATCCAGTTTACAGTTTTGTGTTAACTGCAAAAAAAAAAAAAAAAAAAAAAAAAAGAGCAAACAAAATGTGTTTCTTACGGGATTCTTTCTCCTTGAATAACATCTGGTGACATGCTGTGACTTTCTTCTTTCTACTAACTAAAGCATGTTCAGATACACACAAAAATGTCATTTTGACACTGCATCTGACAGTGTTCAGAATTGCTGTGAAGTGCCACTGAGACACTCTTCTTGCAGCATATTTTTATTAGCAGTATCTTCCTGACTACCTATAACGTGGCTAGGTTTTCCACGTTACTTTGAGCAAAAATAGTTAAATGGTTTTTAAAACTAGAGTCTTGCTTAGCTCATTGCCCAGAGGGGAGGGAGAAGGGGGATTTTCCTACTGAGCCACTCTGCCCTAGCCAATTAAAAGTTTATGACCTGTAGATTTCAAAAGTTGCTTTTGTAGTGGGGTGGCTGGAGTAAGGAACACGACTTCTGGTTGTGCAGCTTTCTCATGGGAAAGGCAGTTAAGTGCACAAGCTCTTCCCTCAGCAAGTCTTGCTAGCACAGTGCTTGCTGTAGCCTTGCTTTGGCAAAAGAGAACTCAGGTCTGCCTTGCTGCTGTTACAGTCATCTGAAAATGTGCTGGGTGTGCTCTGCTGTTCCTGCTGTCGGATGTGTGTGGGAAGGTGGTAGGGCTCCTGTAGGATGCCTTTGAAATAAAGCATTAGTGAGGTGGGAGGGAACAGAAGCAGCACATGGCACACTGGTGAGGAGGGGGCAGGCGAAGGTTTGGACCATGCCAGAGGAGATGCTGGTGGTGTTTAAGCTCACCTGTCTGGTTTGCAGTGAGCCAGGAGGCTGTGTGTGACAGTGGAAGGGACTGCAACAGCATCAGATGTGCTTGTTCAGTTGCCCAGCTGCAAAAACTCACTGCAGTAGATGTGACAAGGAAGTCAAGGGGGAGCAAAGAGGTGAGAAGGAGGCATGAGGCTGCCCTTGGAGACCTTTCAAATTTAACTGTTCAGAAAGCTAGAAATAGGATTAACTTTGAAAATCCTTTGTGGATTTCCTATGCTAGGCAGGACTTCCAAAGTGTGTCTCAATAGCCCCAGGCCCCTCTGCCTTTATGGTACTGAATGCAAGATTTTGTGGAGGTCCTCAAGGAGAGTCTGTGGTGTCCATCAGCAGGTTGTTAGCCCAAGATCCTCCTGTGGTACTGAGTGCAAGATTTTGTGGAGGTCCTCAAGGAGAGTCTGTGGTGTCCATCAGCAGGTTGTTAGCCCAAGATCCTCCTGTGGTCAGAGCCAGGGATGCCAGAGGAACTTCACCATCCCCTGCTTCTGGGCAGAATCCTAGCCAAGGTGCCACCATCACCTGCCTTTCTTAGCTTTTTTGGAGTGTGTCTCCATTATAGGGCACATGATGGGAGCATCAAGAGAAAATACAGAGCAGCAGCAGGAATAGGAGGCTGATGTTGCCTGAGCTCTCAACCAAACTGAGTCATTAAAAGAATGTGTTCACAAAAGGAGTTTTCTGTTGCCTGGGCAAATTTTGTGTCATCCGTCGGTGCTGAAGCCAAGATGCATCATTTGCCTTGCAATAATGCAAAACATCCAATTCTCAATCAGCAAAACCCAACTCCTGTGGGGAGTAGCAAGCAGTGAGGCAAAAAGTACCCCTACAGAAATACCCCAAGAGCTCACAATCCTGCTCTTAATGCATTGACTTTTAGCAGCAGGTTGATAGCTTTCTTTTTAATTAGCATCCTAAGGTATTTTAGCAGCAAGGAAGCCTAAGTCAGCTTCAAGTACTGTCCAGATACCTGTGCTTGTTGGTAGACATATGCACATTGAAGTCAGTTGCATTTTAGCCCTTGCTCTGCCAAAGGAGGGTTCAAATTGGAAAGGGCCAAATTTTGAATGTCAGGTACTTCTCTTTGCTTTGCCTGGCTTACTGATTCCAGGTAAGAAAAAAAGTCAAGTCCCTCTCTCAGAAAAGAAGAAATTGCAATCTTGACAAACTAAAAAGTTTGAGTGCCCCCCCCCCCGCCCCCCAGATACTGACATCCCTGAGGACTCTTTGGCTACAGATGGGCACTATTCTGTTATCTCTGCTTTCCTGCTCAGAAGGGTTTTCCTTGCAAGTAGCCTTCTGGGACCTGCATTCCTGAGTGTGCTGCTGCATTAGCATCTGGTGTGCACAGACCTAAACACTGCTGGGCTGCTGAAAGGCCCAGAAATGTGCAGTGCTGTCAGAAGCAGAGCCTGTATGCAGAAGTGCAGCTGAAACCTCTGGCTGCAAACCTGCCATGGATGTCCTTCCAGTTGTCCTGTTCTGGCTTGGCAATGCATTTGGATATGGTAGCATTTGGCCTTTGCATTTGCCCTTAGCCACTCATTATCTTAATTTTCAAGGCCATTTTTAGTGATTTAGATGTTTCTAACCTTTGTGGTATGTGGATTAGTTGTCTGTGGCATCAAACTACCTGGTGTGATGCCCAAGGTGGATTGGAGCACCTGCTCTGGTGAAATCAGGACAGTGGTGAGCAAACTGGGCAGCTGGAGGGGGGTGAGTTGGGCTCTTCACCACTGTGTAGGTAGCCAGGCTGTGGCAGCACTGGTGCCCATGGGACCTATTTGCTTGCTTCTTGATCTTTACTGCTGTAGTGTTAGGGGTCAGGACCATCCTTGGTGTTGTAGAAGGCAGTTTGAACAGAGCAGGCTGATGTGTACACATCAGTCCCTTGGGAACTCCCTGGCAATAAATCCATGATGGCCCCTTTCAAAAGGGGATGGGAGCAGAGGAGAGCACCAGGCCTGTGCAGACCACCATGCAGGCTCTTTAGAGGAGGGTGGGATGTAAAACCTGGAGATTTAAAAGTTACAAAATGCTGCACTGTTTATGGCACTTGGAGGTGGAGGTTTACCTTAATGTTCCTCCTGTCTAGAGGCTCTGGGGCACATCCAGAGCTGATGTGAAGAGAAGGCAGCACACAGTGTGCGATAGGGCTGGCAACCCATATGAGCAAACTGAGCAGTGCTGGGGCAGGAGCACTCTTGTGGGAGTCCCTAGCTGTGGAACTGCTGATGTGGGCTCTTGCCTGGTTTGATGCAAGCGACCCAGCCCATGCAATGGGTGATCACAGTCAGCTCCTAAGAACAGCTCAGAGGCAAGCAGTGAGGAGAGCAGCCTGGGTTTGGATGCTGATGGGAGTTCAGCTGTGTTGATGTAAGCTGTGTTGGTTGTCACAGAAGCCTTAGAGCAGACTCTGGCCCATTTTGTCTGCTAACAGATGTAGCTGTTGAGTTTGGACAGCACACATCATGCAGCAGTGGGCCTACAACTCTCACTTTCTGGAGGCAGTCTGCTAAAATAGGCCACTTCTAACTTTGGGTTTCCTTCCTCAGATTAACCAAGTGCAAGTCCTTTGGTGCTTAAGTGTTTGTTAGTGTCCAAAGTCATGTTATCCTCGAGGGATTTGTTTGTCAGGGGGTAGGAAAAAAATCTGACACTGGCATTCTGTCTGGAGCTGTCTGGGGCACCAGGAACCATGCTTTCTATGCAACAGTTGTGTGTCAGAACAAGGGCTGCTGCTGCCTTCACCAAGAGCTGGATTCTGGCATGGGGGATTTTCTGGAGGTGGCCATGGAATTGCCCAGGAGAGGAAACTTGAGGGCAAGCTCTGGTTTTCCTTAAGCACTCATGCCTGGGATTAAGGTTCTTCCTATTGCTGCCTGGCTGGCTGACCAAAGCTGTATTGAAACCAACTCCAAGTGCATGTTTGCCTCCTTGCCGTGTCGCAAAACCCCCTGTGGCTGGAAATTTAGAAACACAAAACATTTGGCCTTTCCAAAATTAGAAGGAAAATGCATTTTGAAGCATTCTCTGCAGCTAGAAGCCACGGTTTGAGGTAACTGTGTATGAACACAAAGAGATTTTTTTTTTTCCCAGTACAACCATTTAACTTGCCACTTTAATGGACTTTGTTCCACAACAGCTCCAAGAGCCTAAATAGCAGCGCTGTCTCAAACCCCACTGTGCTTCAGACCTGTCTGTGAATACCTGAACTGTTTTCTCCTGTACTTTCTTCTTGCATCAGCTTCTTCAGTGTCTCCCCACTAAATAAAGCATCCTGCCCAGCAAGGTGCCTGCCTGCAGCACAGGTCAGCAAGTCCTGCCTGTGGGCCAGGCGAGGGCAACACCAGTCTGCTGAAAAGATGACCACCAGCTGTAGGCTCAGCCCAGCTCCCCTGGCTCCTCTTTTTGATGCTCTGAAGTTGCAGCTTTCCTGTGTCCAAGCAGAGGGTACAAATGAAATCTTAAAGTGAGAGGTCATCCTTTCTGTTCATGATACTAATGGTGGCAGGGCCAGTAGGGAATTGCAGACCCCTTGTGAAGACCTAGCAATAAATGACTCTTTGTATGTTCTATCCTAAGCTCCAAATAGTGCAGGAGTTCTTCATACTTTACCATTTCTGTGCATAATAACCAAATTTTCTGTGTGAAGACCTGCAGAGTGATTCTCTTTGACTTGGACAATCTTCTGAATTGTACTGAAAATATCTTAGTTCTTAGCTCCTTAGTTTCACTTTGGGTAGGTCAAGAAAGTAACGTTGTGGGGGAGTGGGGGAGGGGAATAAAAGTAAAAAAGGGGGGAGGGGGGAAAAGAAAACCCCAACCCTTGGCTGAATACATTTCCATTACAAAACAAAGCATGGTTTTTGTGGAACTCTGTGCTGTTTTGGGCTTTTGTGTAAAAGGCTGAAGGCAGATGATTATTTAAACCAGGTGCAAATAAAGTATCCCTGTAATGTATATGAACAAATTTAAACAGCATATTGTAAGTATATAAACTGTATATTAAAGACACTTATTTTCATGATATTTCAGATGTGTACAGGTTTTGTTGTGCTCTATCACTTGGGTTGCAGGTCTGCTGTAAAGTGGTTGGTTCTCACTTGGTAATTTCACTGATTTATCTCCTCGTTCATCTCGGTGTAATTCAGAAATAAGCACTTCTCGAGCAGGGAATTCACAGAGTGAGATTGGGATAATTGAGAGGAGCAATCAGGCTTTTGCATTTAACCTCTCAAGACACATTACTTCTTCCCTGCCTTGTAATTTCACTTGATCCCCTTCAGCAGGAGTATCGAGCTGTGTGTTCCCCAAAGAATTTGTTGCCAGACAGCTTTCCTGTCTCCAGCAGACATTCACCTCAAACATTCTTATCCCCAGCCCTCTTTTTCCCTATTATCTTTGGTTTAGAAAAATGTGTTCATTTACCATTTGGATATGCTCTCAAGCACAAGTATTTCTGCTTTGCAAAATGTCTCTGAAGCATTTACTTAGTGGGGAGAAAACTGGAGACAAAACAACACTGTGCTCTGGGTTACCTCTGCATGTGTCCTCCAGCACTGGCAGCGAGGGGAAGGGTCAGCTCTACAGCCATCCATGTCTACCACCAACCATGCAGGTCAGTGCTGCCAAATCTCCCTTGGACTGAACCTTTCTTTGCTGGTACCAGGAATATTTACTCCAGCGCAATAGTCATTGTGGAGGGGCTTATCACAGAACACAGAATGTCAGGGGCTGGAAGGGACCTCCAAAGCTCATCCAGTCCAACCCCCCCGTCAGAGCAGGATCACCTAGAGCAGATCACACAGGGACACGTCCAGGTGGGTTTTGAATAGCTCCAGAGAGGGAGACTCCACAACCCCCCTGGGCAGCCTGTTCCAGAGTTCTGTCACCCTCACAGGGAAAAAAAATCCTCACATTTACATGAACCTTCCTATGCCTCAGCTTCTACCATTGCCCCTTGTGCTGTCATTGGGCATCAACCAGCATAGCCTGGCTCCAGCCTCCTGGCACTCACCCTGTACATCTTTACAGCATGAATGAGGTCACCTTTCAGTTTCCTCCTCTACAAGCTGCACAGCCCCAGCTCCCTCAGGCTCTCCTCATAAGAGAGCTGTTCCATTCTCTTAATCATCTCTGTGGCTCGGCACTGCACTGCACTGCACTGTACTGCACTTCTATGTCCTTCTTGAGCTGGGAGCCCCAGAAATGGACACAGTACTCCAGATGTGGCCTCACCAGGGCAGAGCAGAGGGGCAGGAGAACCTCTTTCAACCTACTCACCACAGCCTTTCTAATTCACCCTGGAATGGCATTGGCCCTCCTGGCCACAAAAGCCCATTGCTGGCTCATGGTCACCCTCCCATCCACTAGGACCTCCAGGTCCTTTTCCCCTTCACTGCCTTCTGACAGGTCAGTCCCCAACCTATACTGATCGCTGGAGTTGTTCTTTCCCAGGCACAGAACTCCACACTTGCCCTTGCTGAATTTCATTAACTTTCTCCCTGCCCAACTCTTCATCCTGTCCAAGTGTCACTGAATGGCAGCACAGCCTCCTGGTGTGGCAGCCACTCCACTTAGTTTGGTGTCATCACCAAACTGGAGTTGTTCATAGAGGGACTCATCATTGTGAGCCATAAAGCAGGTCAGAATCTGCCACAGTGGTTGCTATTAGGTTTGAGAGAGGTGGGGTTTGCTTGCCTCCAACTCTGACATCTGGGAGAGGAGCATGTCTGGGGTCAGGATCTGTATCAGGGGTGTGAAACAGAAGTGGGTTTACTTTCACCAGTTGAGAAAAATCTGTTTTGCCATCAGCAGGGCTCATTTGTGCCAAAAGAGAGGGGAAATACTGACTGTTTCAATGCTCTGGTTCCAGGCTGAGTGAAAGGGTCTGTGGGTAACCATGTGAGAAGGGAAGGGCTACAGCCAAGTCAGAATGTGGTTATCTCCCTGTCGGGATAGTGCTGCCCCAAGGCGTTTTCTGTTCAGGTGGATTGCAGGAGTCACCGAGCCTGACAGATGTCCTGTCTGACTCTAGTCACCATGGCTACCTACAAAGGAGAGTAAGACAGGCAGGGGAGGGCCCTGAAGACACACATCTCTTCTCTTTGAGAAGTAAAAGCTCAGTTCTCATAGATGTTCTGCTCATCTTGGTGTGATGCATTCACTAATTGGGTCCCTCTGGACCTGGTGGGAGTGTATGTAGCTGTTCTCTCCCTTGGACTGGGGCCACGGGGAGCCCCCCTGGTGTCCTGTCTCCTAAGCACTGAGTCCTTGGCTGCAGCAGGCTCTGCTAGCTCAGGTCGTCGCTAGCTCGGGGCACTCTGCAGCACGCTCTGTTGCCCAGGTAGAAACATTCCTTGTGTCACCAGATACACATGTCACATGCAACTGCTTTCTCCTGTGCTGCACAGCCAGGTGAAGCTCTCCTGTTCTCCCTTTGCCCCATGCCCCGAGCACCTGTTGGGATTTGCCACTGCAGAATGAACGAAAAGCTGAGCTGCTTGGGCAGCTGCCCCAGGTGATGGTGCTGCTGGACCATCTCTCTAGCAGCCTTCCTCCCATGGCAGCATGATTTTTAGGGGTTCTCTTGGCACCCCTTGCTGACCCCTACCTCTGTCCTTATGGGTTGGAGCAGCAGCTCTGATGGTCACCCAAGACCTAAAGATCCACAGAATCACAGAATGTTAGAGGCTGCAAGGGACCTCAAAAGATCATCTGGTCCACCCCCCCTGCCAGAGCAGGACCACCATTTTTTTTCTTTACAGTCCAGTTTATATTTTTATTATTTTTTTTAACCTCACTTCTCCCCCACCTCTCTCCTCTCCATCTCCTCATTCCTCCATCTCCCTCTTTTCATCCCCACCTCCCTCTTTTTCCTCTCATTCTCCCTCCTTTCTGCACCACCTCCCCTTTTCCACAGTATCTGCTCCTTTCCCCCCTCACACCTCATTTTCCGTTTTCTTCCCCAAACTCAGAGCACCTGGGTCCTGTTGGAGTCTCCTCCCACCCCAGGTGTGACCACTTTGCCCTCCCTGCCCACTCCCCTTTATAATCGGCACCAGGAACAGCAGAAGCCCCAAGNGCCCCAGGAAAGGCAGTAGCCCCAAGTTTGCCCAACTGGGCAGAGGGATCCTCCTGCTGGGATCACTGGTGAGTACCCCTGGTGCACACTGGGTGTCTGGTGGAGGTGACCACAAAGGCCGGGGGGCCTCGTGGCCCCCCGGTTAGACAGGGTAGACAGCTTATGGATGCTCTAACATTGCTCATGGGTGCTTCTTGGGCCTCCTTACTTAGGCTGAGCTCCTCTGTGTTTAGCTGCTGCTTTCTGCTCGCTCATGATGAGCTGAAGTGTTTGCTGGAACTGGAAGCTCACAGGTGAGTACTATTGTGCTGTCATAGGATTGTTCTGGTTGGAAAAGCTCTCCAAGGTCATCAAGCTCAACCTTTGGCCAACACCACCATGGCCATTAAACCATGTCCCAAGTGCCATGGCCACACATTGCTTGAAAACTTCCTGATTGTGTATTGGGTGATTTTCCTACTCTTGCCTCATGCTCAGTGAAGATGATTCTTCTTTTCTTTTTTAAGTTGACAGCATTTCTATTTTTACTCAGCTGCCTGGTTCCAGTATTTCTCCTTTCCCAGGACAAAGCATTGTCCTTTTCAGTTCACAAAAGGAAAAGCTGACCTAAAGACCAGCTTTGAGAAGGAGTCTTCTCATTCTTGTTGCCACATTCCAAAGGTGGAAAGCTTGAAAAGGGTAATCAGACCACCACAATGTGAGTGCAGAACTACAACCCGAATCTTTATTTATTGCTCAATGAGACCTCAAAATGCCCTTGAATCCTGGGCGGGACAGAAGAAATATGGTGCCAAACATACTTGGATTAAATGAAAACCATTCCTTGCTGGGAGTCTGGGGCAGGAAGAAGAATGAAAAGAAAGAAAATAGGGAGGAAGGAGACAGCATGTTTAAGGTGCCAAGTCTAAGGAGCTGGCAAGGAAGTAGAGGGATGTGTCCTCTTGCTCTGTGTGCTGGTGGCTGCTGTAGTACTTGCAAATGCCACACAGTGTCAGACTGGCACACAGCCGGCAGAGATGTAACCAGCTGTAGGGCTTGCAGAGGGTGATAGATGGGCTCAGGGATCATCGGCACCCTGCCAATCCCGTAGAAGCTCTGCCAGGAGAAGGAGCTGTTGTAATTGTGCTGTTGCTGTTCTATTATACAGCATCAACATTTATTCTTAATGAATATGGGGGTCTGTGAGGCAGGTCTCCAGGGCTGCCTTTCCACTGGATTAGTGCAAACAGAAAGCAGAAGGAACCTAATGGCTCAACACTGTAAGGACTGGCTGCAGAAAGTCTGGCAGAGCCCTGAAGCACAGCAGATATCTTGGCTAATCTTATTTACATAACAGCAGCTCTGCAGCTGGGAGAAGTGTGTGACTAGAAACTGTCCCAGGTGCTAGCAGTGCAAATTTAAGGTTTCCAGTTTGCCCAACAAACACAACCCATTGTGTCCTTTAATTTTGTTACCCCTTTTCTGCTACCTTTTGGCTCCCAGAGACCAGCCAGGTGCCTCTTGCTGTGCAGTGCTGTGGTGGCTGCAGGGGGCTCTAGTAACACACTGGTATGTCCTGGCAAAGCAACTCATCCTTCTGCTGCTTGGACCCCTCTTGCTCTGAGAGCTTTAACCCTAGACCTTTAATTGCAGGTGAACTTGGTCTTGGCTTCCACCATGCCTACAGACATTGAAGGAATCAGGTAGGTGTTATCTACATGGATAAACACATAGCTAACCTTTATAAAATACCCTGCTGCTGTTGAGCAGTGAGGGCTGTTTTGAGGACCATAAAGCTTCCAGCTGATGGAGATCCCTTCCTTCTTCCCTGGTTCTTCACAAGTCAAATGAACCCCAGTGTGTGGCCTGATATTTCAGCTCCTAATACCCTGAAGAGCGATTCCTTCTCCACTCTGGGGGGCTGCTGAGACACCTTCTGCTACTGCCCAGTTATGTGGAGCTGTTTCCTGAGCATGTGTAACTCACTCACCTGTGATACCAAATTCTGGCTGCTGGCTTTTTGCATCTTACCCAAATGTCTTCTGTTCCTATTTCCTTATCCCAGTGTTTGCACAAGACAGTTGAAACACCTACCTGAAGTAAAACTGTACAGATAGTCCATGGAACTCGTACAGCCTTGTTCCTGTTGATGGCTTTAAACAGCAGACACAGAGAAAGCCAAAGTAAAAGGAGTTATATTTAGGTTGCAAGTTCTCAGTCTCAAGCTTGAAATCTCAGAGCTCACCATGACCCTGCCTGGAGCCATCCATTTCCATACACAAGATGCAGCTTTGAAATATTTTTCAAAGTTTTACTTTTGAACTGTGGAAAACCAGAGCTGAGAAGGCAGTTTCTGACAGAGGGAGGAGAGACCTCTGTGTGACACGGTGCCTTTCATCTCCTAACACAAAGGACAGCAGAAACCAGCATCAGCCCAGCCCAGGCTGCAGCCAGGCAGCACCCCTGGCAGACTGGAGTGAAGATCATGCCAAGGGAATGGGGTCAGGGCACACAGGGGTGTTCCTTGGGACTGCTTTCCCCATCTCCAATCACACTCATCTCAAGGGCTGTCAGGTGCTGTTTTGTATTTGAAAGTCACTGTCTTCTCTAAGGAGTTTTCAAGTTTTGTGCTAAAATGCACATCTTTACCTGCAGCTTGGGCTGGGCTGGATTTTATTCAGGAGCAGTAAGCAAAAAATCACGATTTTTGGGAACAGATGCATTTAAAGACCCCAGTGCCACCACTAAAGCATACTGTGACAACTCTACCTCTGGTACATTTTTATTCTTGCACACTTTCCTGACATGTTACAACTTCCTGTGTGGATCAAGCTCTGAGAGTACCCACAATATCCTGCAGAACACCTGGCATCAGAATCATACAATCAGTCAGTGTTGGAAGGGACCATGAAGATCTAACCCCCTCCTGTGGTCAGGGACCCCTCACACTAGATCAGGCTACCCACAGCCTCATCCAGCCTGGCCTTAAACATCTCCAGGGATGAGGCTTCCACTTACACCCTGGGCAACCCATTCCAGGCTCTCACCACCCTCATGCTGAAGAACTTCTTTCTAACATCCAGTCTGAATCTACCTCTTTCTAGCTTTGTTCCATTCCCCCCAGTCCTATCACTGCCTGACAGCCTAGGGGATGCTTGTTTCTGACTGGGTGAAAAAAGCCCTCCCAGTTCTCAAGGGGTGCAGTTTGTACCCACTCATTCATGGGCAATCTAAAGAAACCATGCCCAATACCAAGGACCAAAATAAATGTCTTGGGCCTCAAACCTCAGCGTTTGTGTGTGAAGCCAGCTGTACTGTGTGAGCCTCTGCATTTGTCTCAAAGCTCGCCCTGAAATGAAACAAGATTTTTGGAAGTCAGAGGGGATTCCAGCCAGGAGGCTAAGATAATGTTCATCTGCAGAAAAATTGACTGGAGGCATTATTAAGCCCCTTAGGCATGTGTTATAGATCAGAAAATTTCTTCCCAGAGAGCTCTTCTCCATAACAGCCTCTGCTTATTGCTCTCAATTCTACTGTAAGCCAAGCTCGTAAATGCATTTTTAATTGATTTAATGGAGGATTTGGAATTTTGGGGAGGGGAAAAAAAAAATTCTAATTCCTTCAGTTATGCTGAAATATTTGTGAAATAATTTTAAATGCATCCTTCTAGAAGGCTTTATTATTTCTTCACTTTTAAATACTTGCCATAAGCCATTTCAGATGGGAGCTGTTTAGAAGTCAGAACAACAATAGAAGGTTGTTGCTGTGCTGCCATCCAGTGAGACCTGGACAGGCTTGGGGAGCTGGGCAAAAGGGAATCTCATGAAGTTTAATAAGGACAACTGCATCTGGAGAGGAATAACAGCAGGCACTGGTGCAGACTAAGGGATGTCCTGGTGCAAAGCAGCTCCGTAGAGAGAGCCCTTGGAGTCCTTGTGTACCATGGGCCAGCAATGTGGCCAAGTGGGCCAATGGCATCCTGGGGTGCACCAAGAGAACTATGCTCAGCAGGTTTAGGGGGGTTCTCCTCCCTCTCTCCTCTGCCCTGGTGAGGTCACACCTGGAATGCTGTGTCCAGCTTTGGGGTGCCCAGTTTTGGAGAGACAGGGATCTGCTGGAGAGAGTCCCATGGAGAGCTACAAGGATGATTAAGGCACTTGAACATCTTGCCTGTGAAGAAAGACTGAGAGACCTGGGGCCATTTAGTCTTGAGAAGAGAAGGCTGAGGGGGAATCTTACTAATGTCTATAGATATCTGAGGGGTGGGTGTCAAGATGAAGGTGCCAGGCTCGCTTGGCTAGGGTAGGGACAGCAGGTACAAGATGGAACACAGGAGATTACCCCTCAACATCAGGAAAAACTTCTTTGTTGTGAGGGTGACAGAGCACTGGAACAGGCTACCCAGAGATGTGGAGCTTCCTTCTCTGGAGACTTTCAGAACCCACCTGGATGCATTCCTGTGTAGCCTGCTCTAGATGATTCTGCTTTGGCAGGATTGGACCTGACTGTCTCTGGAGGTCCCCTCCAACCCCTGACATTCTATTGTTCTACAAAAAGCAGCCTCTGGTTAGCTGGGCTTTGGCTAGAGCTGCGTGGTGTTGCTGGATGCAGGCGTGTGTGTGTGCACCTGTGTGTGTATATGCATGGAACTACCAAAACATGCACAAATAAAAAAAACCTCTGCCACTCCTCTGCTGCTCGCTGTGCAGCTGAGCTGCTCCTGTACTACTGAAAGCAGTTTTGCCAGCAAGTGAGGACAACCAAATGAACCTGCCTGACAGACAGGAAGCAAAATCCATCCCTGGAGACAGACTGACAGTTCCAGTGCAGGGAAATGGGGAAAGGGTGATGCAGGCTCCCTTTTAAGTCTGCTGAATAATAAAGTTTTCTTCTCCTCTGAGAAAATCAAAGAACACCTTCACACAGGTAAAGGGCTTTTTAACATGATTGTTTTAAACTGGGTTTCTTTATGCAATTTTCCATTTGATTTAATTCCATTTAGTATGATAAATGCTGCTTGATCTGAATATTTTTTTTTCCTTCTTTTTAATTTTCATGTATGGAAAAAACAAGAGATGAAAGATTAGCTTCTAGTGACCTGCATCAAAAGATAATTTGGCTGGGGAAAAAAAAATGAAACGAATTTGGATTTAGCTGTATCTCCTGGATAGTTTTGCTGCAACAAGAACTCTTCGGCTGAAGTTAAGCTGCCTCTGCTCAGGGAGTGGAAGAGGAGCATTCAGTTGAGCTGGGAGAAGCTCCTGCGCTCTCTGCCCTGCCTCTGTGTCTCTGACTGGAGTCAATGCCATCAGATCCTCCAAATGTAAAGGAATTTAGGATTTTAAAGTAAGATTACTGCAGCAGCGTCTCACGGTTTAATTATTTTATATTGGAGGCTGCTGAGTGATGCGTTGGGTGAGCTGATTGCTTTTCAGAGAGCATTAAAAGATTTAGTCGCTCCCTGTTTCAAACACTGGGGAATGTTTGCGCTGGGATTGAAGGGAGCTCTGGAGCAAATCATGTCTCTCCCCGGGTGCTGGCAGCTCACCGCCTTGGTAGCTTGGGCTGTGTGGAAGGAATTGTGACAAAATGTAATTATTTTGGATTTAAGCTTTGTTGTAGCTCGGGCTGTGTTTTATCTCTCGGCTGTATAAAGGCAATATGCTCTGGTTGTTGCCTTTTCTAAATCGCTTAGCGTTACCGCAGCATCTTCCCCCTGCTCTCTGCTGGCACTGGTCTTGCCCAGGGAGTGCTGCCTGGGCTGCTCCTGGGCAGAAGGCTCTGGTGGGGAGTTGGTGCCCCTTGCTGCAGAGTGGCAGTATCAGGATGGATGTCTCTTCAGAGCCCTGTATCCTTGTTTACCTCTAGATGTTAACTACAGCTCACACAGAATCACTATGATTGGAAAAGACCTTCAGGAGCATCAAGTCCAACAATTATCAAGCTCTGCCAGGGCCATACTTCACCACACCCTTGAGCTTTTAAATACATCCAGAGATGGTCATTCAACCACTGCCCTGGTGTAGTGGTTTGGGAATTACCTGCCCTCTCCTTCCTGGTTCAACCAGGCTAAACTTAGCTGGCTGCAAGTTAAGGAGTGAAGTTGTGTTTATAGCTCTGCACAATTTACAAGTGAAATACATACAGATATATTTGCAACTATATGCAAGTTAAAAAGGTAATACAGAGGTACAAAACCCCTCCCAGCAGCAAACTGCCCAGGAGGGGCTACCAACCACCCTTCCACCTTCTTTTTGCCCTTTTCACCATCTCCCTTATCTCAGAATCCACCTTCCATGCAGGGTGAGCTGGAAAAGCCAGCAAGAAGTGTTAGAAGCAGAATGATTATTTGGGGATGTTCAGGCAGAAGAGTTAAAAGAAGCAACAGCCAGGCAGAGACTGACTTATCTTTCTTTGTGTTCTTGTTTTATACATCCCAGCCAGAAGGAATGGGTAATTCAGACATCACCATTATTGTCCTTCCACAGCCAATGATCTGATTTCTCCCATTAAAATATTCCAATTAGCCTCAACCCAGCACACCTGGGCAAGCAGTGCTTGCCTTGCTTGCACCCAGATTTCGGGCTGCAAACATTTCTTTCTCTAGGAGGTTTGCATCAGTGGCACTTTTCTCTGTTCAAAGTATTTTGCCCTTCTAAAGCCTCTGCTGTCTCCCCAGCTCTGTCCTACAAAGCCTGTGAACTTACCAAAGAAAAGTAGAAGCAAAGCTGATGTTTCTCTGATGTCTGCTTTAAAATTTTGGTTTCTGAGATGTTTGTTTTATCTCACCTCTGGGGTTTGCAAGGCCTGTCTGACTGGTATTTAGAAGAAGCTCAAGTGTTTGCTGAGTCTTTTCATAACAAAGCACACAAAGTGTTGTCCTCCTCCTTCCCCTCAAAGCTAACCCTAGTGCCAGAGGTTGTTCTTTGGAAGGAGGGGTTTAAAAACCATGTAGATGTGGCGCTGAGGGACATGGCTTAGTGGTGATCTGGCAGTGCTGGGTTAATGTTTGGACTTAAGATCTCTTCCAACCAAAACAGCTCAGTGGTCCGATAATGGCACATCATAATGCTCTACACCACACAGATACTGCTCCCACCCTTTGTTTTGCAGGGTAAAGAAGAAATGCAACCCCAGCACTATAAAACTGTGTAATGTAGTTCCAGTTCTTCTGAATTCTGACATTGGAGCATCACTGAATCCTCTCTTACTGTGATTTCATTTGCTTAGCCATAATAAAATGAATAAATCTAATCATTTCTTGAGATTTGATTCTTTTTGTGTTGTGAAAGCAGCAGTCCAGGATGTATTTCATAGTTCTTCAACAGTTAATCTCATGACATTTGGCTGGAGCTAGAGGAAAACACCCAGGCCAATGAAGCTGGCTGATAGTATCAAACTGATGAGCAAAGGAATAGCACCCACGCTGTCAGCTGATGATGTGGCAAAGATCAAGAAATTCTGCAAAGCTCAACCTAAAGGAAGTTATAAATTGCACTAATCCTGGCTAATGGATAATGAGATTCCATTCTAATGTTGGTAATGTGCAGTGTAAGTGTTTGCTGTTTCTTAAATAGGATATCTTTGACCATTTAAACAAGTCTTTAGCACCAAACACTCATGGCCATGAGCATATTAAAAAAGCCATTTTGTGTATGCTACCATAGGGTAATGAGAAAGTTCTCAACAAAGGGACACACATTAAAGGAGACATCAATATCTTATTATTAGGTAAGAGCATGTAGAGTTAATAGTGCATTGATAAGTTAGTTTATTATTCTCCTCCCCTCCCATCATGCCAGCATAGCTCTGTTATGCAATATTAGCAAGAAAATAAAAGCCAGCCCAGTACAAAGGCTCATTTTGTCTTATACAAGAATGTTTGTTAGTGTCTCAGGATCAATTTATTTTATCCTTGGGCACATTTTTACAATTATTTCTGTTTTGTCCCACACTTGCCTATTTACTTGACATCTGTTCTATGTTTCTAACTAGTGCCAGCATGATGTGCAATCGAGTCTAAGCCTGCACTGCTCACTGGGGCGAGGCACCCACTGATTTCAGGAATGGGCTTCAGTTTATCGCTCAACTTGATGGAACTCTTCTGCTTCTGTCACTGTAGGCACAGTGGTGGCTGCTCAGTTGTGACTTCCTTTCTAAAAGCTTCGTTTTCAGCACCCATAATGAAGTTACATTAGCTTAACAATGCTAACCTGCTGCACGGCAGCTCCTGGCAGAGGTGTCAGCATGCTTGCAGAAATCAAGCTCTTTGCTCCTCTACAGAGCTTCAGTCAAGTATTCAATAATTCACTTTAAAAGCAGATTAACCCAAACCACTACACCTTTTCAATTATTTCTGGTTTCATGTCTTTCTCTCACATTATTTTCTGCTTTAAATTTGTTCCTGATTTCAGTTCTTTTAAGTGTCCTTTCTTTCCTCAAGAAGGCAACTCACACACTTACTTGCTCTCTACAACTTCTTGAAAGAAGGCTGGAGTGAGGAGGGTATTCATTCTCTCCTCCCAAGTAACAAGTGGTAGGGCAAGAGGAAATGTCCTCAAGTGGCACCAGGGGAGGTTTAGATTGGATATCAGGAACCATTTCTTTACTGCAATGTGGTCAGGCATTGGAACAGGCTGCTCAGGGAAGTGGTAGAGCTGTTTCCCTGCTTGTGAGTGCTGAACTGACCAACATCATCAGATCAGCAAACAGGTACCGTTGGGTTGCCATTTTCCCATCTAATTCGACAGTGATTTACTCTGTGCTCTTACTTAAGCCTCCCAATAGCCCAAATTTTACTGTCTCTCCAATAAATTGAGGAAACTGATTTCCCATTTCCCAGCAGTATTTGGGCAATTAATTGTAAAAGCACTTTGTAAGTGCAAGAGCATTTATCTCAGTCAAGCTCATGTCTGCCAGAACTTGAAAGTATCGAGATTCCAGTTTACTGCAGCAATTAGCCCCTGACATCACCAGCAAATATTTAATGACTGTCCTTGGTGCCAGGTTCAGAGAACTGCATCCTGCACTCCCTGGATCTGAAGGAGGTGACCATGCTGCTCTCTCTCTCTTTTTCTCTTTTACACATCCAGCAGTTCAGGCTCTGTTGGGACCCACAACATTTCCCCTTCCATAGAGGTTTGGTACTGCATACCTGTGCATTTGCATGGGGTTGTCCTGGGGTTAAACATGACTGAAGATTAAGGTTTGATGACAGACAAGCCCTGCTGCAGCTGAGGAAAGACCTTTGACAGAGGTAATCCTGCCTCTGTATGGCTCCATGTGATGATACAAACCCTTAGGAGTGCCTGGCTACATCTTACACAGTGATTCTTGGGAGGGAGGAGCAAAAAAATAGTCTGAGTCCACCAGCAGGTTCTTAAATATCAAATACTTTCAGCACCCTTGTGACAAAAGCCAGAAACAGTGGGGCAGGGGAGAAGGTTTACTGCCCTCCTGTTCAATAAACTAAAGGAGAGTACCATGGGAGTAGTGGAACGCTGGAACAGATTGCCCAGAGAGGTGGCTGAGGCCTCCAACCCTGCAGATATTCAAGGTGAGGCTCAACAGGACTCTGGGCAACCTGACCTAGTGGAGGATGCCACTGCTGACTGCAGAGGGGGTTGGATAGGTGACTTTTAGAGGTCCCTTCCAGTTCAAACCATTTCATGGTTCTATGAAACCAAACACTCCCAGACATTGCACAAGTTATTCAGCACAAATTAAGCCTCCACATATATGCTGAATTAACTTGTAGTAAAGAAGGGTGAGGATTTACCTTCTGTTTATTAGGGTCTTTAACTTTTCTCAAGTGCTCTAAAGTCTGTATGCAAAAGGCTTTGTCCCTACAGCCAAAACAGGGCAAAGTGCTCTGCTTTCCCCTTTAAGAGGTAATCTTCCCATCACAAAATATTCCCTAAGACACTTCCACCATCAGCAGTGGGCTGCCAGGAAGGCAGTTGACAGCAGCTGGAAGTGCTGATTAAGAAACTGATGCTCAGCCTTGCATTTCCTTCTTTGGAACTCTAAACCCCTCCAGTCGTGCAATGGGCCCTGTGCACCCAGCTGCATCCAGCAGCAAGCATCCACACGCCCCAGCTCCTGCACCCCAGCCCATGGAGACCTCTGACATCAGCCAGTCCAGCTGCTGACCCAATATCATGGCTGTTAAACCATGTCCTGAAGTGCCATGTCTACACTTCTTCTGAACACCTTCAGCCATGGTGACCCTACCACCTCCCTGGGCAGTATGTTCCAACTCCTGACCATTCTTGCAGCAAAAGAACTCTTTCCTAATGCCCAATCTAAACCTCCCCTGGTGCAATTTGAGGCCATTTCCTTGGTGAACAAGCCTTTAAATGGTTTTGATGCCACCTAATAAAACAAGGAAAAGTGTTTTGTAGCTGAGGAATATTTATGGAATGGAAAACAAAAGGTGTTTCTTAGCCCAGCCTGTCCCATTTCTCCAGATCATTGAGATGCTGTGGGAAAGCAAACATGGAGGTAAACCCAAGCACAGCCAGTCTGAGGGTGAGCTGAGCTGCCTGAGAAGTGCTTTGTCCCAACTGGGTATAAATCACAGCAAGTGGTGCAAGGGGCACCACCTAACCTAAGCACTCAGGCATGACTATGGAGTAAATGACAGCAGTTTGCTGACTGCTGGCATAAAGGGTGGAGTGGCTTGTTCCTTTGAACCCTGTTGGGGGAAAAGGTAACTAATCCTTTGAGGAAAATAAAGGGTAAATAAACCTCCACTGCTCCTTTCCCCATATTTAATTTGGGAAATGCCCTGAAGGTGTCTGGAATCTCATGGAAATTGATGTCTGTCACTATTTGTGTTTCTCAGAAATTCAAATTATCACTCCTGGGGGAAGGTGGTTGCTAGCTGGTGCCTGCAGGTCTTTCATGGGCAGGAGTGTAGCCAGTGGGCAGGTTTGATGGCAGCCAGATGGCTGCACATTCCCACTGGCACTGCTGGGGAACTGGCCAGGAGAGCCAGCGTGGAGCAGAGCACTGGGAGAGGGGACAGGCTGTGGGATGGAGCCTTCCATCCCAAAAGAGAACTAATATTTGTAACTGCTCATCAGTGGCTCTGTGAAACAAACAGGTGGTCTCCAGCAGTTCCTCCAACAACCCCCCCAAGGCAAGAACCACTCTTATTCATTGCCCCAGCAGCAGTCTGTGCAGGGATGAGCTCTCTCATAGGGACAGCACAGCCAGTACCACGGGCACCACTGCTGGCCCTGTCCCCAGCAGAGGCCATGGAAGAGGTTGTGTTTCCTAGTTTTTGTTCAGACTTCCAGCTTCCAGTGATGAACTATGTCTTCTGTGACATTTGTGCCACTGCAACCTCCACATCACCCTGGCTGCCAGTTTCACAGATCTTCCTAAGGGAGGAAGCTTCCTAAAGAGGCATTGCAGACTGCAGCTGGGGCAACTGGAGGTTCTCTTTCCATTCCTCCCAGTCACACACACCAAGGATTAAGCATGATCATTATTCTATTGACCTGGGCAAACCTGGAGTTGCCCTGAGTGCCTGCAGAGCTGTTCCTTAGTCAGCTGAGCTGCTGGATGCTTTCATTTTCTGTTTCTCTTCTTACCTCCAGCTTGCTCTGACAAATCCTTTCCTGTTGACAAAAGCACGATGGATTTCCCTACATTGGATAGTTTTAAAACTCAGCTTGAGAGGGTGCTGGGAGCTCATTTCAACTCTGCCATCACCTATAAAGGTTGGAATAAATGATCCTTGGGGTCCCTTCTAACCTGGCATTCTGGGATACTTTGACATATGGCACCTGTGTCTTAGCAAAAGGCCCTGAGCTCTAATAACAGTGGAAAAAGAGAGCTGTGAGAAAATAGAGATGATATAGATCATATAAATATTATATAGACAGAGATGGTATAGATATTATATAGATATAGATGATATAGATTATATGTATATATTATAGATTATACAGATGATATAGACATAGATGATACAGATATATAGAGAAATACCAATTCTATATCCTGATCTACACCTAAAGACTCCAGCTTATGACTCCTGCCAAGCACCCTGGAACCATGTCTGCCTGGTGTGGGTGGGACAAGACAGCTGAGGTGCTCAGCTGCAACAGGAGAGCTGGCATCTGGGATCAGTCCCTTGCTTGCCTTCAGACAACGCAGTGGCAGCCAGACTATGAGACATCCTGACTCAGTGATTTGGTACTTGTGCAGAAACTGGGCTGAGAAAACTGAGCTGTGTGATGCAAATGGCAATGAAATTGGTCTAGTTGACCCTGTCAGGAGCAGAACTTGTGTATAATGTTTAACATAGATATTAGGTGGCATGCCTAAGAGATTATTTGCAGTGCTGAGATTCTTGAAGACTGATAAGAAGCCAGAACAGACTACCTTGTTCCTTTGATTGGTTTTGAACTCCACATCTGAGGCAGTGACTTGAAGATCGGCATTATTTTACCTTATTTTAAGCCTGTGTTTTGACTCCTGGATAGACTTAGCAGTGGGGAATGAGTCATGCACACAGCTCCATACACAATGTGCACATACTCTGCTGGCTCCAGCTGTACAGTTAGTCTGGAGCCCAGGAAAGGAAGAGCAGAGAAGCAGTCTGGATCTTTGCTGAGGGGGCAGCCATTGGGTACAAGAAGAGACCGCACTTGAATGAGGAGCAGTCAGCCTGGGGAGTCAACATCCACAGCTCCAGCCCTTCATCTGGGCATTGTGAGAAGCCAGTAAAAGGCTTTTTACCAGTCCTGAATTGCAGAGAGTGGAATGTGCCTGGGCAAGGCAGAGTGAGTACTTGCAGCTCCAGGGCACACACAAAGCAAAGGTACCTGGGGAGATTGTGATGTTCTTGTGACAAGACTGTGACCAGTTGGTCTCTTCTCCCTAATGACAACTGCTAGGATGAGAGGAAACAGCCTCAAGTTGCACTACTGTAGGTTCAGGTGGGATATTAGAAGAAAGTTCCTCACTGAAAGGCTTCTCAAACCTTGGAACAGGCTTCCCAGGGAGGTGGTTGAATCCCCATCCCTGGAAAGGTTTAAAAGAGCAGAGATGTGATGCTGAGGGACATGGTTTAGCCCCAGACTTGGTAGAGTTAGAGAATGGTTGGATCTGATGATTCGAAAGGTATTTTCCAATGAACAATGATTCTTTGATATCCCTGTTCCAAATTCTAGCTGAATCACCACAGGGTGAGAAGGATGAGAAAGAGAAGTGGAACTTGGTGGAGCTTCAGCACTGGTGTGGTTTATTACCTTATTAGTATCTCAGTGATTTCACACAGAGTTTACATTAAAGATTATTAGTAGAACTTTCAGGGAACAAATCTGCTTTAGGGAAGTAAACACCCAGGCTGGAACCCCTGGCATGGTTCTCCCTCTCCAACTAAGGCACTATCTGGTCTGTGCTGAGTATCTCTATTAGCTATAAATGTGTCCAATGCACATCTCCAAAATGAAGGTGTTTCATTAAAAATAATAACCACAGTCCTAGAAACCATGCAGGAAAAGTCTCTCTAAAGCAGGGAAGTCATCTCCAGAGGAAAGCTGCAGGACCTGGGCTGGTGAACCTTCATTGCTGCCTGGGACCACTACTGAAGCATTGCAACTTCATCCAGTTACAAATCTAGGCTAAGCAACTGCTCCTAAAGAGAACTCCAGTTGAAATGTTTCATTTCTTAAACCAGATGTGTGCTTTTAATCTCTCACCTCCTTTCTTCAGAGAAAAAAAACAAAACAAAACAAAACACCAACCAACTTCAGTGTAAATCAGTTGTGCTGCGGCTTGTAAAGAAAAAAATGTGTTTGTTCAGGAACTTGAGCTAGCTGAATAATTTTTGTGATAGCCAATACAGTGCAATACTGAATCCTGAGTGACTCCCTGAGTGGTTTTCCTGTGTTGTTATAGAATCATAGAATGTCAGGGGCTGGAAGGGACCTCAAAAGATCATCTGGTCCAGCCCCCCTGTCAGAGCAGGATCACCTAGAGAACAACAACAACAAAGTATTTTCCTCTCAAGTATTTTTAGGTCAGTTAATGACATAAATAAGACCTCAGCCTCTTTTGGCCCTGTGGAATCTGCACACCTCTGAAAAGTGAGTTGTTCGTTCTGGGAGATTTGGTTTTAAGTTGTGCTCTTCACTGATTACTGAGTGAATAAGCAGAAGCTGAAGGGTTTTGCTTTTTTACTCCTAGAAGTTTGGCATTTCAGGATATACGCTGTGGGATTTGTATCTGGCACAATGGACTGTGTGTTAAGCTCTCCTCTGCTGGAAGCACAGATAAGTATTTATGCCACTTCATCTAATATATGTTTTAAAAGCAAATACACAAAGGATCTCTGCAGTCACAGATCTGCACCATCTGAAATGATGAAATGCTCCCTCTTTATTTAAGTATTTTAGCCAGGCCTGAATTTATGAACAGATTCATTTGTGTCTTCTTAACTCCATGTAAATCTATGTGCATATCTTAATTGAAGGCGCAGTTGGAGGATTATTTGCATGCAAGCTGCTGATGAAGATGTGTCAAAATAGGAAAGTTATTTTAAGACAGCTATAGTAGGGTATCTTCCTATCCAGGATGTTTGTTAGCTCTGACAAATCTTTGTTAATTTTGTCTGGTTGTTTTCATGAATCTTTGAGCTCCAACAAAAGCTAACAGAACCAGCTATGAATGCTTTAAATATAACTACATTTCAGAGAATATTAATCAGGGGAGGACTGGATGTGTGGTGTTGGTGCAGAAGCACACCCAGTTGTGGCTCTGTGCCCTGCAGTGGCATTCAGAGGAAGGATGGGTCCTTCATCACATCTCCATACCTTTGAATGGCTCTTGCCCAGCGTTAGGGTAAATTGCACAACAAATGTTATGATCATCAGCATCCATTCCAGGGAATCAAAGCAGCTGCTGACCTTTAAATGTGAGCATATTAAGGTAACAGTCTGCCAGCCATCTGGTGTGACCTGACATTTCTGTTACTGTCTCTTGCAGCCCTCCTCTGAAACGCTGCAAGTGTGATCATGTGTGCCCACGCTGACTGACATCTTCCTCTGCAGAGGCTCCTCAGGGAAGTACACTTCACTTCCTCTGGCCCACCTCCTATTTCCCATGTCTACTCTTTTCCCCAAATCCCACTGAATTGCAGCCCTCCTTGTCCAGGGTATTAAGGGAGATGCCAAAGCCAATAGTCCCACTTCCTGATGAGCCTGGTCAGAAATGGTTCCAGGTGCTGGAGATCACAGTCCCAGGATGCAGCTGCTGCTCTTCCTGCTTGCAGATCTGGCCTGTAGCAAGGTTGAGTGTGTGTCTGAGACACACACAGACCCCACCTATAATGCTACCTCAATTCCCTCAGGTTCCATTGTCTTCCTCTCCTGCAGTCAATCAGAATGGAGGTTCTCTGGTGAGAACACACATCCATGTTCCCAGCCCCCTTCAATGCTGGCACAGCCTCTAAACCTGTTTGATATCCATGCCTGGGCATGGGGCTCTTTAGCTGGTGTGCAAGCCACTTTCTCCTTAGCAGCAATGTGATGTTTGCTAGTAAGCAGATGCATCCCTCACAGAGTCGGCACAGGAGCACTCCCACAATCACCGATCCCTTGAGTATCAGCACAGGCTCTCAGTCTGCCTCGTATCTACTCCTGGACCACAGGTAGGCTCCCTTACCTCAACCACTGGGTCAGACTGAGTCCTCCAGATGTGGAAATGTTTTCCCCAACTCACCAGCTAGCCCAGTCTGAAGTTTGCCAGTGAGTTTTCATCCACACAGAGAGGATTGAGTCACTGAAGAACTACAAACACCCCCAGGACTCTCTGCTTGCCAGCACTTAGACCTCTTACACATCCACATACAACTTGGTCCATTCGGTTGCTGACACCCAGACCTATAGGGCTGTTCTCCAGTTGCTGGCACTTGGACCTTTCAACACACATACAATACACACCCCAGACCCTCCAGTCCAGCTGGTGTTTGGGACTACAGCCTCATGGCCCTCCATTTACTGGCACACAGACCCTTGCACTCCAGTCCCTCCCTGTGCTAGTGCCCAGACCCAGGAGCCCTAAGCCCTGTGGACTCCTCTGGCCAATGACACACAGACCTCTTTTGCAGGGTGCTGTCTCCAGTTGCTGGCACCATTTTCCTACACTAGTTCCTCTCTGATCCACCATCATCATTCCCATTTTCTCTGGACCCTTCAGACTTTTGCCCTAAACACTCTGGAGTCATTTTTACCTAACTCCACAAGCCTCTCCCGACAGCCCATATCCCAAGCAGCCTCGTGTTTCCCATAATACTCAAGTTAATCATGTTTCCCCCTTCCTACCAGTTAAACATTGATGTTGGGGTTGACATTCTTGAAGGCTCTGCCTGAGTAATTCCTTTAATGGACCATCAATCAGCAGCTGAAGCATTCCGAGTCCTCATTACGGTCTCCGGTGTGACTTTCTCATTAATGTTTGTGTGCCTGTGTGGTTAATTCATCACTTTCTTCATTATCTGTTATTTCTTTTATAGTGAGTAGATCACTATCAAATAACCTAATGAACCAGAGGCTCCCACACTCCATGCCCCCTCACTCTACTGAATGGTAGCTGTTGCACGACTCAGAACTGCTGGGTACCCTGCAATTACAGGGTCCAGCTCTCTTTTGTTATAGATATCTGTGTCATGAGAAGATAGCAAACCTGGACTCTGCTGTGCTGATTGGAAGGCAGGATGCAGTTCAATGTGCATTCTTCGTGTTCAGGTAGACTTAAAGGACAGGGCAGGCAAGTCACACAACAGACTTTCTTTTATCTCTGTTGCGTGGTGATACACAACACTGTCAGGCACTTCACTGAATTTAGCACTTTAGTACTTTATCCAGATGAGAAATTATTTGCCAGACTTTACAAACCTTTATCATGATGTTTGAGATAAAAATAATAGAAAGAACTATGATGTAGGTGTGGTTTTCCAGTGATGTTCTTCTTGTGTCTTTGGTGCATGCTTGCATTGTCTTCAGAAGGATGTTTTATTCATCTGAGGAAAAAGAAAAAAATAAACCCATGTTTTAAAAGTGTGTAGGGAAGGGAGCTGGGGATGCTTAGTCTTGAGGAGAGAAGGCTGAGAGGGGATCTATAAATATCTGAGGGTTGGGCGTCGAGGTGAAGGTGCCAGGCTCTTTTCTGTGGTGCCCAGTAATGGACAATGAAAAACAGATGCATGTTGGAACACAAAGGAAGTTCCACCTCAACATGAGAAGAAACTTCTTTACTGTGAGGATGACAGAGCACTGGAGCAGGCTGCCCAGACAGCTTGGAGAGTCTCCTTCTCTGGAGACTTTGAAAACTCTCCTGGAAGTGTTCCTGTGGTGATGCTGCCTTGGCAGGGGGGTTGGACTAGACAATCTGTAGAGGTCCCTTCCAAACCCCAACATTCTGTATCATTCTTGAGTCCATGAAATATCTGTATAACAGTGTTACTTGCAGGGAAACCAAAATTCCTGATTGGAAAGTCATCAAGTAACAGTGTCAAGTACTTGGCATTGCACAGAGCTGCTGCACCTCAACAAGATACCATGCAAAGAATATTAATGCAAACTTCAGAAGGGAGCTCTGCTGTCTGGGAGGCCTCTGCACATTGCTTGCAGAATTTCTCTTGTGAGACCCTCTCAGCTATGGCAGTCTTGATGTTTCCAAGCTTATGTCTCCATTTAAATTAAGTGTCTGTGTGCTTCAGACCTCAAGAAATTTCCCATCAAAACCTGCCCCAATGACTCTGCCATTCACTGCATAGCCTTCCTGAGCCAGTCATTCCACCAGTTCTAACCTGCTGTCATCTTTAAATTCTCCTTAGGTCATGACTTCCATAGCTACTTTTGCTCCTTGAATAAAACATTCCTGCTTAATACAGAAACTGATTTTTTAGATTTGCTTTTTGTTTTGAGCTTTGAGGTTGTTTTTACTTTAACACCACAACCAAGTGTTTTGAGGGGAGATCTTTAGTCAAAAGTGCAGTATTAGATGAAATAGAAGTCCACTCAGCAGAAAACACAGCTCAGTTACAAATGCTTCCAGTCACACTTGCAGCCTGCCGTCGAGGCAGTAAGAGTGGTGGTGGTGGTGGTGGAGGAGAGCAGGGTTTGAATGAAGTGGGGTTTGGTGTTTGATGAATTACCTTTTTAATTCCTAAGCTGGAGTCTTCAGACTTCAAAACTGTGGCATCTCCCAATATACTAATCATAGAATGGTTTAGGTTGGAAGGGACCTCAAACCTCAGCCAGTTCCAACTCTCTGCCATAGGCAGGGACACCTCCCACTAGAAAAGGTCGCTCAAAGCCTTGTCCAGCCTGGCCTTGAACACCTCCATGGAGGTTGTGGAGCACAGGATCACAGAATGTGATCACATTCTGTGATCCTGTGCTCCACAACCTCCCTGGGCAACCTGTGCCAGTGTCTCACCACACTCACTGCAAAGAACTTCTTCCTAACATCCACTTTCAATCTCCCCTCTGCCACTTCAAACCCATTGCTCCTCATCCTGTCATTACAAGACCTTGTCAATAGTCCCTCCCCAGCCTTCTTGTAGCCCCCTTCAGATCCTGGAAGGCCACTTCAAGGTCTCCTGGAAGCCTTCTCTTCTCCAGGCTGCAGAGCCCCAACTCTCTCAGCCTGTCCTCACAGCAGAGCTGCTGCAGCCCTCTCAGCATCTTTGTGTCCTCCTCTGGACTGGCTCCAACAGTTCCATGTCCTGTTTTTGTTGGGGGCTCCAGAGCTGCACAGAGCACTCCAGGTAGAGTCTGAGTAATGACATTCTTACTGAATGTGATTGTTTCCTTTTCAGTGTAGGTACACACATGTACCTGTGAGTATGTAGATACTTGTTGAAAGAAGCAAAATACTTACGTCTTCCAGAGTTAATGTCTCCCCGTGTCCTTTTCCTTTTCTGTATTTCTTTTTAAGGCATACTGCAGTTGTGATAGTGACAATAAGCATTACAACAAACACAGCTATGGTTGAAGAAACAGCTATTACAATATTTTCTTGACTTGAGCCTCTCCTTTCACACTTTTCTCCCATGTACCACCAGCTGTCACCTGCTGGGCATCTAGAAAGTAAAAGAACAAACATTGCCTTCATATTCTGATGCAGTTCTGCCTTTTGTCATGCTCAGCTTTTAACAAAGCCTTCCTGTCTTCTTCACTCAGTCAATTTTAAAAAGCTTTTACAGGAAGGAGTTCAATAAGCTCCTAAGGCAACTGGTCCAGAACTTTCACACTGATATTTTTCTCCAATCCAGCCACATTTACCACCCTCCAAAAAAACCCTCATCCATTTCCTCACAGATTCATTGCTTTTGTGAATTCTTATGCAACAATTTGAAGCCATGAGATAAATGAGGTGGGGATCAGGGGCTGGACTCTTATGGGATTGCTGACCAGATAGCAGCTGGACCAAGACTTAGATTCAAGGATTCCCCATTTCCAGGACTGAGTCAGCTGAAGAGGTTCCCAACACATTCCCTATTCCCACCACATTCCTTATGCCACTTACATTGCCAGAAGAGCCTTATTTTCAAATTTAGAGTTTGTGTGGACTGCCTCTTCTCTCCTCCAAAGGAGGTAAGAAAAATTGATTCACATCCTAGCAGTCATCTGATATTAGGACTAAAAACAACCTCCAAGTTTGATTCCTTCACCTTATCCAGCATCACTATCAGCTCTGAAACATTTCACAGTGAGCATATGAAGGTCCCAATTATCTAACTGCAGTACTGTTGAGTGGGCACCTGCCCCTGTCTTCCTGACCCTGTTTGTTCCTAATGTTACTGCTTTCATCATTCCTTTCTAATCCCTTTATTTGGAACTATACATTCAACCCTGCAGAGGAGTCTGCAGCCCACTGGAGGATGCTGGTTGTCAGGGGGGCTTCAAGTGATCCAGCTACATATCACAATCCTCCTTCCTTCCCCAGCACAAAACTGGAGCTGAAACCAACTGCTCTCACACACCTCCCTCAGAGAGAAAGCAAGTCACACAGGCACTAGAGCTTCAAACCATCCAGAGGTGCCAGCAAACAAATGTTGTCTTTGACACCAGCCATAATATTCAGCAAAACTTTTTTTCTGTCTTCTTGGAGTTGCTTCTTGACATTTACTCATTCCTGTCCTGCTCCGATAGGTTGCACATGAACTGTTTGTTAAAAGGTTTCTGAATGGGGACATATAATACTTAATGAGTCATCCTGAATCTTGGCCCTCTTGGCCTTTAGATGCCTCACAGCATTCTCCCAGTCTACCTGCCCTGGCACAGCATCACACACAAAGTTCTCATCTTCAGCATTAGAACTTGTCTGAGAGCTGGAGCAGCACTCATCAGCCAAGTGGCCACAGAAATGAATCCACTAAATAAAAGTTGATATGAAATCTCTTGCAGGGCAAACAATCTTCTTAGTGCTCAGCCTTCATTGCTGCTTTCAAAGGCAAGCAACTGCACTTTGGTAATTCCTGGCCATAATCTGTACTGCATGATATTTCTGAATCAAATTCTGAAATGATGTCTGTGCTGCTTCCTGCCTGGGAAGCACGAAACACCTTTTCTCCTGATAAAAATGCTCTTCTGGTGCAGCTGCATTTATATTTAAGCCTTCTAAAGTTTGCTGTAGGCACTTTCAGGAAGATGCATAGCTCATTTTATAACTTTGGACTAATACATCACTGAAAATGATAGACATGTTTGAAATGCAACTTAGAAGGAAGCCAAGCAGAGCACCACGACTTGTGGCCATGGTAGTGCTGGGCTGGTGGTTGGACTTGATGATGATCTTAGAGGTCTTGTCCAACCTTAATCATTTTATGATGGTCAAATGCTGAGGTTAGGAGCTTTGCTGCCCAAGCTGATCAGAAGTTTAGTCTCATGGTAGCAGCTGGAAATATTTGCCCTAATCAGCTATAGTTTGTCTGTCATGAGGAACAAAGATTTACTCTACTAGAAGCTTTCATTCCTCATCCTCTCATCTGGGAGTGAATAAAGGCAGTCACCTGCACACTGGTGCTCTGTCTACAACAATGCAGACACCATCATTTTCACAAGGGTTTTCTGGACAGATATCTGGGCCATCCACCTCTGGCTTATTGGTCTGGGTAACAAAGGCTGTGGTGGCGGTGCTGAACGTGGTGATGGTGCTGGTAGTTGTGATGGTAGCAGTGCTAGGCTCAGTGGTGGTGGTAGTGGGATTGGTGGTGGTGGTGGCAGTGGGATTGGTGGTGGTGGTGGCAGTGGGATTGGTGGTGGTGGTAGTGGGGTTGGTGGTGGCACTGGATGCATTTGTCACAACAGTTGGTGAAGCACTGGGCTGAGTTGATAGCAGATGTGATATATCTGCAAAGAAAAACACAAACATTAGATCTTTACTTCATTTTCCCCCCTCTCATTCTAATGATAAATTCTAACAGCAGAGAGCAAAGAGGCTGTCCAGGTATGACAGATAAACAGGTAGGAATTTTTTACCTCTAAGGAGCATGGTTTATTTTGGAAGTGTCCTCTAGATTCTTTCAAACCCAGACAATTTTATTCAAAGTACTCTAAGTAATTAGCACAAAATTAGGATTGTTTTACCCCCCTTAGCATTGTTTTATATTCCTTTACATATATAAAGGAATTATACAGTGCAGGTACCTATCCATAAATTTATTCAAACATATGTTTTGACTTTGGATACAGGTGTAGCTCCTGAACTGCTCCTATGGAAAGCACTTCATGTGCAGAGCTCTAGTGATACAATACATCTGTGACATTCCCTGTTTCATACAATCAGTCAGGGTTGGAAGGGACCACAAGGATCATCCATTTCCAACACCCCTGCCGTGGGCAGGGACACCTCACACTAGATCAGGCTGTCCAGAGCCTCATCCAGCCTGGCCTTAAACACCTCCAGGGATGAGGCTTCCACCACCTCTCTGGGCAACCCATTCCAGGCTCTCACCACCCTCATGCTGAAGAACTTCTTCCTAACATCCAGTCTGAGTCTGCCCATTTCCAGCTTTGTTCCATTCCCCCCAGTCCTGTCACTACCTGACAGCCTAAAAAGTCCCTCCCCAGCTTTCTCGTAGCCCCCTTCAGATACTGTAAGACCACAATAAGGTCACCTGGGAGCCTTCTCCTCTCCAGACTGCACAGCCCCAACTCCCTCAGTCTGTCCTCACAGCAGAGCAGCTCCAGCACTCTGATCACCCTCATGGCCCTTCTCTGGACACCTTCCAGCACCTCCACATGCCTCTTGTGCCAGTGGCTCCAGAACTGGATGCAGCACTCCAGGTGAGGTCTCACCAGTGCAGAGCAGAGGGGCAGGATCACTTCCCTCACCCTGCTGCCCACACTGCTCTTGCTGCAGTCCAGGCTCTGGTTGCTCTCTGGCTGCCAGAGCACACTACTGTGTTGTACAGCACAGCAGCCATGGCTACCTACCTTCCATGGTTAAGAGAATATAAATACTGTCGTCTTTAATGAAGTCACGGCTTCTAAGTCTCTGGTGGGTTAAAAATGCACTGGTTCCTTTTCCTGGACCTCTCATGAAGGTAGATCCATTGGGGAAAGTTGCTGTGGATCCCACTTCATCTGGCCTACCCCAAAAATATTTTGATGAGGCATCTGGAAAAAAAAAGAAAAAAGAAAAAAATCAGTGCATATGAGCATGGGACCACTCTGGATTTCCTTCTCAATAGTGTCCTTTCCTTCTGAGATAACCTCTGCTGCAAAGTGCTTCTGAGGCCTCTCTCAGCAACCAAGACAGATTTGCCTGCTCCTGCTTAGCTGCTCATGAATAGTATGAAAACAAGAAATTCCCTGAAGCTCAGGGAATAGGAGCTATGCTGAACCTGCCTACAATACTGGCAGATTTTTTTCCCTGGGAGTCCACACTGATGAGATGCACAAGACAAAGGAGGTCTTCAAGCATTTGGTTTAGCCTGAGGTGTTGAGAAAGAACCTGCTGGAGATGGCATAATTGGAGAGGCAGTTGAAAACCTGATGGTTTATACCTTTGGTTCTGTTGAAGTGGGCAAGAAGATGAGCAGCACAGGACATTTCTGTGAAAGGCATTAACACAGTGCTTCTCCAGAAAGAGCCACTCTTGATGGGCATGTAGGGCAAGGGGTACTTGGGCAACCTGAATGGTCACAGGCCACTGATGACTCCTCCATCAAACTGTGTTCTGCATCTCCAAGCTGAGCCTGACTGGCTATGAAAGTATCTGACAGAGGGAGAAGAAATTGCCTGCTTCAGCATCTCTGCTGGTTAGGGAAAGGAGTTACAAGGTTCCTCCTGGGAATCTGGGGTGATTAGCAATAGATGAGCAAAAAAGGGAGAAGGAGCAGAGTGCAAACAGGCTGCAAGCCCACAGGGTCAGGGAAGGAGAAGGGCTGAGCCCTGTGGCCATAGCAGCAGAGAGCACAGGGAGAACATAAGCCATCCATGGAGCATCTCTCATCTACAGGGAGGACATTAGCTGCTTTGCTCTTTTTTGTCATGTAGAGAGAGAGCCATAGAAAAAAAATGAGTGTAACTCATAAAATTTTTAAAGTAATACTGGGAATTAGACTTTGCTGTGCCTTTCCCCTTCACATCCATTGTTTGAAGGCTGGTGGGGAAGGGATCTTGTTTTGGCAGTGCACCCTTGCAGTGCTGGAGAAAGTATTTTTTGTCTCAAGTCCAATCTTTATCCAATGATGAATTGGGGGGACACGCAGGGGTGTGTTTCTTTAGTATCTCTTTTTATAGAGATTCTTATCATATCTCAGAGCTACATCTTCAGCTCCTTTCCAAGTTACTGTGGACAATTGCTCCTTATCTTCTCACACCTTGAACAAGTACAGATTATGTAACATGAATCAGTACTTTGTCCATGTGGAGATTTGTGCTGACTCCACTGCACCTTTTACCTGGAGGGTGGGGAATTGGTTAACAGCTGCTTTTTTATCTACTCTGAACTTGCTGCCTTGCTAATTTGTTGTTCTGCTTTTCAAGGCTCCTGTGAAACTGCACTTCTCATAAAACAGACATCAAGGAATCTTTGCAGAGCACATAAGAGAAATTTTAGGAGTGGATCATAGAATCATAGAATGGTAAGGTTGGAAAGGACCTCAAGGATCATCCAGTTCCAACCTCCTGCCATAGGCAGGGACACCTCCCACTAGCACAGGTCACTCAAGGCCTCCTCCAA
>VWYK01087180.1:8106-24432 GCA_013399775.1 Semnornis frantzii
TTCATGTCCCGTTTTCCTCCTCTCCAAGAAAACACTGCTCTACTCCCTGTGCTCCTTCTGCTGTTATTCTTTAGCCTCCTTTCTGCACTGTTACTACTGCTCTGGAGAGCATCTTGTTTGAAAACACCTGCGTTCTTCAAGTAAATTCAGTTCAAAAAGAACTTTTGTGCATTGTGCCACTGGGTCTCTCTACCAATATAGAGGATATAAACTCTCTTAGGGGATGGAGGAAGGGAGAAAATAAAAGGTTTTGACCTGAGACTACAGGTTCTGTTGGAGGCATGGGTGGAATTTCTACCAAGAGTGTAAAAGGGCTGAAATAGATTTAATTAAAGGAAGAAATAACAAAAAGTAGAAAAATATGATGACAGAGCTTGCATATAAAAACCCAAAATCCTTTCCCCAACTTCTGCTTCTAACTTGTGCTCCTCAATTTAGGACTTGGGGGTCTTACTAGTAGCTAGTGTTGCATATCAACAATTCCACCACAGACTGCATAGACTGGGAAATTCTTCCCAGTCAGAGCTCTTCTTTATTCCATGGAGCTACTGACTGTAACTTTACAGCCAGGAAGCAGAACAGAATTTTTAGTTTGTGCAGTGTGAGCAAGTAAATTTAGCAGTACCCAGCTGTGAAGTTCCTAAGTAATGCTGCTATAGAAACTGGGGGGAAAAGGGGGAAATAGCAGAGCTTCCACAGCGAACTATGAAATCAGGTGGTTGGCAGTTTCAGCAAAGGGACTTAACAAGAAGATATTAGCAGTACTTGGTTATGGTGACCTTGCCAAGGAGAGAAAAGTCTTGATTTCTTTCTCTCTTCCTGGTATCGGCTGCATTCGAGTTGTGAATAGCCACCTCTGTGTAGCTTGCACGTGTAAAGTGCTTTGTGCCTTTCATTGAGAACAGAACATAATTCGGCATTATTTATTAGTAAGAGCTGTTGACCCAGTGAGTTCTGCTGCTTTGGAATGAAACTGTAGTAACTTATTCTTTGCGCTTATTTCCATCTTTGCCGTGCTGCCTCTCTCTAAAGCTTTGCCCTGTCTCTTCAGAGCAATAGAGATGCCCACAAAATGATCCTTGCAGCTGGAGCACAGTGCACTTTGATTCTTCCAGTGCTTGAAAGTCTGCTGCTGGCAGTGACTGTCCGTGAGGAGAAACATGCCTGCTCAAGGTGGAACGCACTGTATAATAATATATTTGTCATGTTTGTAATTGCAAATGTAATTAGCAAACAAGCTCTAGGGGATTCAGGACTTGAAACTTTCACTGCACATAATTTGACCCTATCTTGACTGGACCAGAGCTTGTATGCCGCTATTAACCCTTGCTGTTCTTGCAAAGAAATGCTCCTTCTAGTCTGCTGCTAAGTTTCTTGTCTTTTTCCCTCCCCCCAGCTTGTTGGGGTTTTTGTTTGTTTTGGTTGGTGGGTTTTTTGGTTTTTTTTTTGTTTTTTTTGCTATGAGCAGCATTGTCTCTGTATTTGCTTATACCTTCTTTTATTGTGATGGCAAGTGCTTATGCTCCTCCTGTGACATGCACACTAATATTTCCTCTCCTAGCGCTTCTGACAGAGTCTGGAAAGCATTCTGCAATGCCCTTTGTGAAGAGCACTGTGTACCAGTAAGTGCTTTTGCATACCGAGCTGTTCAGTGCATTCCTTTCACCACAGGCAACGTTACTATTCAGTGCCCCTTGCACTTCGCAAAGACAACTTGCGAAAAGCAGGTGGCAAGCTGTTATCGCACAACCTGCGATGGCTCTGTGTCCCTGCTGAGCTGGAATTTTCCTGTTCTGTCTTTCTGAATGGGGGAGGAATAAATATTTAAGAAATTCTGTTTATTTAGTGGGATCCTGACAAATCTCAGTCTGGTCGCCTTTAGGATTAGGATTTGTTAACTACCTATAAAGAATATTCCTGATCCATAAAGGATTTAGTGAACAACAGGGAATCCGTTCATAAAATCAGAAACTTAGGCGTGCGTAGGAAGCAGAGGACTATTTTGCCTTTTCATGCAAATATTGACTCTTACTTACTTTTTTATTTTTAGGTTAACACTTAAATTGCAATAAAATTTGTGATAGGACTGTTCTTGTTTTGGACACAGTTTTATTTAGTCTTGTGTATGTAAAAGGAAATAGCTTAAACGTAGAGACAGGCAACCATTTTCATATAAATTTTGTTATACTTTTAAGGACACCTCACAACTATTGCATCCTGTTGGAAAGAAAAAAAATCCTATTCTAGTTTTTTCTTAGTAGGGTAAGAGGTTTTGATGAGAACCCCGTCCTTCAGTCCAGATTTTCCCTTCTCATTCCCAGAAATTGTGTTGGATTTCCCATATATTTAAAGAGTCATGTATTTTTCTTAGGTTAGAATGGTCTGTAACATGGGTGATGGAAATGGGACCTCCGACTTAGAGTATCCTGCATAACAGGAGACGATTTCTCATAGCACCTTTTGTTTGGAATCGATGTCTGCGTTTCACTGCAGCTGGTTTTAGGTGAAGATTTCTTACTGCTCTCTGTCTGCCACTCTAAAAGGCTGTATGTAAATACAGCATATTTAGAAGTGTTATTCTCTAATTTTTCCTCCTCTTACTCCTGACACTATAAAGTTCCCTTTAGTAGTAATGGCCCTCAATCTACAGTGATGGAACCGTCACCGTGAACAATGCTGGTGAGTGTATTGTCTCGCTGTCCTTTTACTCAAGAGAAAGGTCAAAAGAACAGCTTAAAAAAAATGTTCAATTCTCCTGTTATGATTTTGCATATGGAGATGATGATTTTAAGGATGTGTAAGCAGTTGGCTGAAAATTAGAGAGGAATACCATTTTCTATCAGTTGACGCAAGTATGTCGTTTGGTTTTTTAAAATGTGCTGCCATGAACCAAATTCCTCTCTAAGATTTACATAAGTTTATATACTAAAAAATGAAACAACTGGAAATAAGGGCACTAAAGAATTACTATTTGAGAGATTTAATGTTTTCTAAAGTCTTCTCTGTAATTTTTTGTTTTATTCAGCCGACCTGACAAGTTTCTCATTCATACTACGTTTCCTGATTTAAGAAATTTTACTTATCTAGATGAGTTTTTCACAGATGTGGCAGCATAGCGGTGGAGAACATAAGGTGTTAACTGATTTTTAGGAATTCGGATTAGAATTTTTTTTTGGGGGGGGGTGCGCATAACTCAGAATTAGCTGATATGTTGTTTTAATGTGTACATTTTTCTTCATACTTTGCTTTTTAGGTTTTAAATCTGTCTTTGATTTATGCAGCAATTTTAGGGAGTTACTGTTGTTTTCTTTTTGTTTCTGGACTGTGTGTGGCATGTGATTGCTATCTAGTTTGAATAAAAAGCGCTGAAGAAGAAGAACCGTTGTTCAATTCTTCAGGACATAAAAATTCAGTCCTTCTTCAGCTCCTTTACAGATATACATGATATTTCTTCTACTTTAAGAGTTTAATTCAGTTTATTTGGAGTTTTTTGGTTTCTGTTGGTGTGGGATTTTTTTTTTTTTTGTCATTTGGTAATTTTTGTAGATTAAGGGGCTAATGGTACAGGGAGATACTGAAAACTTTCTGTGAAACTAAAAACATTCATGCCTGTTGCCTGTGATATTCTTTAGTTGGCAGTTTTTGCTGTCAATTTCACTGTTAGTATAAAGGTATGTGGCTGGATCAGAGTTCTCTGTACAGTAAACTGCATTAAACAGCAACTTCCAAGCCATGAAGTGCAGCCTGCATTGCAGTCTAACCAGGGACTGGGGCAGGGAAGGGGCTGCATCTGTCTAGTACAGTCAAGACTCACATGCAAAGCCAAGGAAATCCCAACACAGGAACTTACATGTCAGTGCTTCGTGAGGGATGTTGGCTTAAGTTCCTGTGCTCTTTTTGTCCTAATAGATCGTAGCAAATATGAGCTATTTTAAGTGTATCAGTATATCCATATGTATTTGCATAGATGATGCCAGATAACATCTCCTTCAGAATAATTGATAGAAGTTGCATAGTGGTACCAAGCATGCTGTAGAGGACTGAAATGAGTCAAAGTACAAAAGAAATAGTTTCCCTGCATACAGACATCTCCAAGTGTATGGGTAGATATACATCAGTGCGTGTGTACACATCGAATTCTGCATACGTATGAACATACTACAACAGAACATGTATACCAAATAATTTTACATTAACCACCTGTTAATTTGGTATTGCACAGCGTACTGTTTCACTTGAACAGTTATCCTTACTATATGTCTCTGTACGTGTATGGAAGTCTTTCTGCAAACGATTGCGTATCTGTGTATGTGTGTCTTGTATAAACGCGTAAGGACAGGTATGCCTGTCCTCAACACAAGGCTCTTCCAAGACTTCATCAATTAAAGCCTGTAAGTCCATACATAGCCTTACACAGAAGGTGTTCTTTAACTGTAGGATACTGTACAAACATACCATATAGAAAAAATTGTACTTAAAAATAAGTAAAACTGGCGCTTCTCTTACACAGTCATTGATGTGTAGGGTTGGGTGCTACTGAACAACTGCATTTAGCTCTTCTTTCTATAGATCAGTGCATATTGGAATTTGTGATTTTAAAAAGGAACAGAGATTTTCTTTAAATGAAGTATTAGAGAGGAAAATCTGAAAAATTGTGCACAGAACATAGATCCAACTATATACCATTGTCTGGCTAAAAACTAGGCTCATGTACTAGAAAAGTCACTGGGCTGGAATTTCTTTTTTTTTGGTTGGTTGGTTTTGGTTGTTTTTTAAATTTTAGAATTTTTTTATTTTATTTTTTAATGTGATTTTAGGTTTTGAAGGCACAAAATACAGTGTGCTACTTTTTATGGAATCTGTTACTCAGAAGGTTATTAGGCAATGAGATACTTAGTTTTTTTATTCCAACACCTGCAGTGTTTCTGATGATTATTTTTTATTTTTTCCTGTTATTTAGAAGTGTTTTTTGTTTGAAAATAGAGCAGTTCCTTTTCTCCCAGCAATTACAGCTAGGGGACTGTCATTGCAAAAGTAACTATAAGCCCTAATCACTGCCCAAGATCATTACTTCTGTAATAATACGGATTATCTCTGTTGAAATTTTCCCTTTACTTCCTATTCTAACATGAAATTGTTTTTTTAAAATGTGAACAAAATTAATCCCAGCACCGCTTTTAAATAGTGTAGTTATGAAACAAGCCCAAAAAGCTCTCACAATATAGTGATGCGGTATTTATTCATGTTTTTATACACTGATTTTCCTTAGAATTTTCCCCTCAGGTGTTTAGGGACAAAGAGATGCGCTCCCTCCCCCCCTGCTTTTAATTGTTGTCTGAAAGAAGAAAAAAAATGCCTGCTTTTGGCTGGTCTGCTTTTTCACCATGCTATTACTTTGCTTCAGTCTCTGCAAAATGTTATAGATTCAATTCCCCTGTTGGACCAAGAGTTAAAAATTAATTCATGAATAATAAAAAACAATCAGTCTTGTTGAGTTTAAGAAGGATTAGAAGAAAGGTTTTTGTACAGAGGCAGTTATATATCTTGGTGGCGGTGTTGTTGGGCTAATAGGTATTGTGCTTGGTCCCGTTGGTTGTTTGATAAAGGTAACTGATTTGCAAATAGGATTGTTATCCTGATGACTAACGAGTTTAATATTGGATGGATTAAAAGAGGTTGGGCGGCTGGTGTCTATTATAAGTTCTCAAGTCCCTCTTAGGAGATAATTGATTTGATTCAGACATGTAGGCTGAAAAGGGACTAGGTGAATACATACCATAAAGAAATGGATCATGCTACTTGACTGCAGCCAGGATTTTCAAGGAAGACAATGTGACTTGAGCACGAAATTCCACCAAGTATCAGAGTGGCTGCGCTGGGGAGCTGTCCATAGCGTGGTGAGAGGCTTGTACAGACATCGGGCTGTGCTGTGCTCAGAGCATGTGGCTGGTAGAAGGTGTACACAGAAAATGCCATGACCCCCATGAGACAGAGAAAAGATTTGCACCCAGAATTTTGTGATGCAAAACCTACTTTGTCCCTAGATAGATCTGTGTGGTGGTTTAGGACTTACTTGCCCTCCCCCCCCTTTATAAAATCGCCTGGACTGGACTCAGCCAGCTGGAAGTTAAGGACTGAAGCTCTATTTACAGCTTAGCACAAAGTACAAGCAGATATATACACAATAGACAGGAATAGTTACAGAAATATACAAGTTAAAGGTAATACAGAAACACAATCCTCCTCCCAGAAATCAGAGTCCACAGGAGGGGCTCCCAACCATCCTTCCACCTTCTTCCCACTCTTCTACCGTCCCCCAGGGTTTACCTTATGTGCTAGGTGAGTTTGGAGGATCGGCCAGGGGTTTTAGAAGGGAAGTGGTTAGTTAGTTTACTCAGCAGAGAGGCCAGGACCAAAAACAGCCCAAGACTCTTCATGTGAGAGAGTGTCTTACCTATGTTTGTGTTCGTATTCTTATACATCTCAGCAAGCCTATGAGTGAAGTAGTGTTTTCTTTTCTCAACCTATAATATTTTTTTTTTTCATAAAAATATTCCAATTAGCCTCAAACCAGCACAATCTGATGTGTAACACTGGAGAAGGGGGAGAAAGCAGTAGGAGGCATGGCTTTTGGGGAATAAAGGCATCTAGTGTGGCAGAGGATTCGATCAGTTTTGTGTTTTTTAAAGGGTTCAGGGCTAGAGATAGAGTTTAAGGGAAGCTCTAAACAAGGTGGGCGGAGGTGGCTTGTTTTGGGGACAGTGATGGGAAGGCTGCTCTTCTGCACCAGACAGCCATTCAGTAGTTAGATGGAGGTCTGGGGGAGGGAGAAGACATGGCTGCCATGGGCAAGAAGAGGAATGGATAAATCTTTTAAAATATCTGCTCCATAAGAGATTTTTAGGGATTCCAGAGCCTTGGTGAGAAAACCATCTTGAGCGACAAATTCTCCTCCTGTAAGAGGAATTTGCTGTCACACTTAAGAGCCACAGCATCTCTCCTTCAGCTGTCGCTGCGGGAAAACTTGCAAATGCAGGATCTTGGGGAGGTTAAAGACAGTGATATTCAGCCTGCAGGCAACTGGTTGTTAGATTTGAGGAGAAATAAAGGCAGCATAGGGAGAAGTGTCCTTCTTTCCTTTCAAAAGGAGAATAGCTCTTCTCCCTTCAGTGAAGGGCTGGCCTGTGGCTTTGCCTCTACCTGCCCGTTGCTCCAGTGAAGGTAGAAGCTGGAAGAGCTCTGCAGCCATCTGCAGGGCTCTACCGACAGTGCGCCGGGCACCTCAGTGCTGTGAGAGGGGCTGCAGGGCCTGCCTGGAGAAGAGCCATGGCTCCTTTCTGTTCACCTGTCAGCTCTTTGGAAATGTTCACGTTGCTTTGTCCTCTAGAATGTATGTGTGGGTTTTGTAGAATCATAGAATTCATCGGGTTGGAAGGGACCTTTAAAGGTTGTCTAGTCCAACCCTATGGCATCTTGGTAGTGCTGTCACTGCATAAAGAGAGGTTCCGTGTTTATGCACCTCGTGGATCCTCCAGAGAGGCTGTTATCTCTGATGTGTCCTCCACTACATACGCTATTCCACAGCTTACATGTTTGGACACTGTCAACACAGCCCCTGAAGAGTGATTCTTCCACCCTCTGTAGAGATCTCATGGTAAAAAAGCTTCATGAGAAAAGAGAAACCTTAGTGTTTCTCACCTGAGTTTTGGGCAGTCTTTGTGAGTGCACCTTTTCTGTGTCTGCACGCTGTTTCCTAAGTTAAGCCATTTCTTACTTTCTCACGGAGACACAGAATGATTTAGCTTAGAAGGGACCTCTGGAGGTCATCTGATCCAACCTCTCTACTTAAGCAGGGCCACCTAGATCTGGTTGCCCCAGGAGGACCATGTCAGGGTGGCTTTTGAATATCTCTAGATTGGGAGGGGAGACCCCACAACCTTGTTGGGCAACCTATGCAAGTGCTTGGTGATCCTCACAATGAAGAAGTGTTTGTGTATGTTCAGACAGATCATGCTGTGTTTCACTTCATGCCCTCATGTTACATCCCTTTATTTACTTTTCCCCTCATACTCGAGTTTACCTAAAGGCCTTAAAACTCTATCTAGCTTCTCAATCTCTTCTTAATAAATTGACACAGAGAAACTTTAGGTAAATTTAGGTTAAATCTAAGTGAAAGAGAAGTATCCCCTTCCTGGTTCCGTGGCAGTGTATCTTGATGTCAGTTGCATAGATGACTGACAGCTGGGAGTGTAACTGTGTCATTGGGGTCTGAATTGCTGGACTCTTGCAGTGTGAGTTAAGACTGACAGATGTATTGTCTTAGATTCACAATTGGTTTATCAAGACCATCTATTGTGTCTCATTAGGAGATACCAGAATTTCTTGTACACATCACAGTATGATGAATACACAGAGGTATTTGTTTCAGATATCCTCTTAGCCAGTAGCTGGTTTATCAGGGTTCTTAACAGGGTAAATGAATAGCAGTGAGTAACAATTAAATGCAAATTTAACAGGGAACAATCCATTCATTTGGGGGTTGCTATTATTTTGACCCCTGTTCTCAATCCTCGTTGTCTCTTTTTTTCTTTTGGGAAAATGACATCTGACTGCTCTCACTGTATCTCTGGTACATCACAAATATGAGAGTTAGGATAAGGATTTGACACTGTTCATGACGTGGACTACTGATCCAGGGAAAAAACCTTTCATAGCCATAGTGAAAAATCTTTGAGGAGGATGCCATATTAAAATTACTTCTACTGTGATAGAAGACCTTTTTTTTTTGCCTGCAGTAATGTAGTCAGGACTTGCTGCCTTCTAGGAGTGACTGTTGTGCTAACAGGTTCTGTTTCACTCGCACCAATAGGTAATTTGTATCCGGTTACTTTATCTTCTGAGAGCAACTAACAACCATGAAATGCTGTCACTGTTGTTGAAGAAAGAGACCGGTGTTCAGAATTTATATGGGAAACTCGGCAACAAGATGAACCATCTACAAGCTTTGAGCACGTGTGGGAACTTGCCTTTTAAAACTGCTTTCCGAGGTGCTTTGGACCCAAATTTGCTGTCATTTTCACTTGAGTAAATGACAGGTAACAGTGAAAAGCAGATGGGATACACCAATAGTAAAACTGTCACAAGATTGATATTGGGCCGTTCTGTTCAATATCGCAGTAGAGGAAGATATACCTGGAAACAATATAAGATCGTGGTGGAGGTAGGAGGTGTGGGCAGGGGAAGGGAAGGGCTAAAGCTTTGTATAGGAAGGGCAGAAATTAGTGATTTTTCCTTCTGTAAAACTCTACCAGGTGTTGTTGGTGCCTCAGATCACTGGCTGCTTCTTTCAGAGTTCAGGTTTCATGCCTCTAATGCATGAAATGATTCTTTCAACCCTTTGGGAATAATTTGGAGTATGTTGGAGAAGGCTGCCTAGTGGTAATTGGGGAGCAGTTTGATGCATTGCTAAAATGTACAGTGGACAAAATGCCAAATGAAGTGTGAGAGGAGGTGAAGTGTGAACTCGCTGAAGTTGCAAAGAATATTATTGGGATAAAAACACAGCAGAGGTGAGTAAAGCAGGACTCCAAAGTAGCATCACAACATGTGGGGAATTCCAGAGACCTCCAGGTGAGAATGCCCTTTGCTAGGTTTATGCGAATGAAACCTGTGGAAGAAGGTGGCCTGTACAAAGGAGAAAGAAGATTACAACACAATAACTGGAAATAAGAGACCTAACTATGATTTCAAGCTCTTTTTAAGGTATCTATATAATGTCTAAGCAGCAGTTGCATCTTATGTATAGAAGTAGATAAAATCAGGAATAAGTGGAAACCAAATGTAACAAACTGTGACTTAAGCAAAAACTCCATCATGTTCCTCTGTGGATAGGAAATCCTGGTTTAGCACCTTCTGATTCTACTGTACCCTGAGAACTCCACTGCTGCCAGGAAATGCAAAAAACAATGCTAGGCAATACTCTACTGTTCTAGATGCTGTTAAAGCTGTGTTCAACTGGAGTCAGTGATCTGGAGGAAGGATAAGCAAGGGCAGAACCTGTGTCAGGAAGCTTGAGGTCAAACTGCAATGGAGTGATGGTGACTTAAAAGCTGAGGACATCAGTCCGGACACTGTGGCTGCGTCTTGCCACACGACTGAGGTTTCTGTCTGAAACCTTTTAGGAAACATCCATTTCTCACCACTTCTCTTATTTAATTTATTGAACACACATTGAAAACACAAAGTCATTTCTTCCTGTAGAAAGCTCGAGTTCTAATACCACAATTTTAGTAGAGGGACAGATCAAAGGGGAGGAAGAAAGATTTTGCTAGCACACATGGAGGTTTCTGTTGCTAAAATTGAAAGGGAATTTGCTGGGAAAAAAAAAAATCTGGTCAAACCTTGCAAAACTACTGTTTCTTTTCTTCTCTCTCAGCTTTTTAATTCAGTTTGCTATGTATGGCCACTGGACTAGAAATGGGCTTTCCTTCAGATTTGCAGACTGTCTTGTTTTGCCTCACTACTACAAGGTGAAAGTTGTCAGCAACATCCTTGTGAGGTGAGGAGGATGCACATATGTAAAACCTGCCCACACAAACACAGAGGTCTCTTTCACCTGACAGCCTTGTCACTGGCTGAAAGCAGACCCTGCCTCCTGCACCCATTGTGGGGAACCTGAAGGACAGGTGGTGCTGGAAGCAAATTGCCCTGGAGTGAAGTGATGAGAAGTAGGGCAGCGGGATGTTTCAGAGGGCAGGGGAGCTTTGAAATGGAGCTTTTGACATTGTAAAGATCTACTGTGTGTAATGTCGTGGGACCTGAAGGAAGAGAACTGCTCCCTTGGGATGAGGAGATTTATTGCAGTGTGTTTAGCATCAGTGTAACTAGAAAAGTAAGATGCACATTAGCAGCTGTTAGGAAACCTGTGCTGCATTTTTGCTCCAAGGGAGTGGAGGGAGGCAGAAATGACACATTGCTGTGAGGGGGTTGGAAGGGGAGTCCTGTGCATTGGCTGGGGCAAGTTAGAGCAACACTGGCCTGGTATAGAAGAAGGGAAAACTTGATTAACCTTTTTCATTGTGACAGAGATAATTATAGAATATCCTTAGGAGAAAAGGCTCAATCAGTGAGCTGGAAACAGAGGGTGATGAAGACCATCAACCAATTAAAAAAAATGTTTCTGCCATGTTCTAGTGGCTGCTACTGGCTATTAATATAATTTCAAGACTGTGCTGTGTTTCAGGATTACAGGACACTTACCTGTTGCCTCCTTGTTGATTCTTGGCAGTGTGGTAGGGGAGAGAGTTTTGCTTTTTCCCAGCTTTTCTTTTTACCCAAAATTCTTTCTGCTGCTTGGAAGGGAGGGAACAGAGAACAGCGCACAGCAATACCTGCTGGAGAAGCTCATGGGGTGGTGGCATTGCTTTGTAGTTCCTGTTTTGGTGCCTCTATATATTGTAGTGCTTACTCTAGCAGGTGTTTGTAGAGGTGGTAAAGGAAAGGAAGGCTCTGTGTTATACCTGGTTTTGAGGAATGCTTTGTATTGCTATTTTACAGAAAACTTTTAATGCCAGTGAACATATGGAGTGCTACATGGCGTCAGTCTTCTGCTTCTTGATGTAAACAGATTTGTTACCTCATCTGCTGGCCTTATGCATGTGCCCTTTACAGGCTTCTCGTGTGTGTCTATCTGTACTAAAGCAAGGATATCTCATGTGAAGCTCCATCTTGGCTGCAGGAGGTGCTGAACTGAGTCTCAGAGCATCTCCTTTGGCAGGAGGGGGGTTGTGTTAGGACTCCTGCTGTAAAGGCAGTACATAAAACAATGTAACAGGAGTGTGAACTTGCCAAATGAACATCTTAAATTTCTGAGAGAATTCCTGATTCCAGCAGGAGATGTATATTTAGGATTAGGGTTATCGAGTGGATGCTTGTTTAAGGCCTCATCAAGACCGAAAGCTATTTTATGGAGATGCGTTGAACAGTATTTGCTTTGGTGAGCTACAGTTTTAATGCACAGGGAGCAGTGCAGTGCTGGATAGGAGCGTTTAGTACCTTGGAAATTAGTTTCAGAAAAGGTAGTCCATGATGTTGCTGAAACAAGGCTGTTGTCTGTCCTCTCCTTTATGCAGGGATTTAAAGGTACAAAGTGAAAGATCTTCACCAGATTATGAGGTAGAAGGTGAACAGCGTTTCCATGTAGTGATGCTTGAACCTCTGTCAGCCATGTCCTTTCCCTGATGTGCATTCTGACATTTGCTTATCGCTTGGGGATCATAGAATCATAGAATGGTAAAGTTGAAAGGGACCTCAAGGATCATCTAGTTCCAACGCCCTGCCATAGGCAGGGACACCTCCCACTAGTACAGGTCACTCAAGGCCTCCTCCAACCTGGCCTTGAACACCTCCAGGGAGGGAGCAACCACAACCTCCCTGGGCAACCTGTTCCAGCTTTTCCCTCCAGCAACCCAGCTGCCAGGATGGACTAAATATTACTTTGTGGCCAAAGGGGCCTGTTAGCCTCCAGGAGAAACCAAACAGTAGCACTCAGAAAAATTAGCAGCAGTAGAAGTACATTACACAATTCATCAATCTTTTGTTTTCAACACTGAAGAAATGCTACTTGGGGCATGTGGGTTACATCAGGGTCAGCAATTTCATCAGGAGATCCCTCATCCCCCAACCTCAGCCCACCACCCACCCCCAAGGGTGCAGCAGAACCACTTCCAGCAGTGGGTGCAGTCAGCCCTCTGGCATGGGTAAGTGAGGCTGGGAGCAGCCACTCGCTTCTAGGCAGTGTGAAAAATCAGAGGCAGTTAGGTAGGCGTAAAAATATTATAAGTTTCCCTGGTGTCAGCACCGGCCAGTTCTGATTTAAAAAATGAAATATGGCAGCTAATTAATCTAGATCATAGCTTAATCGCCTGTGGTGGGTTTTAAAGAAAACATTTTTGTGTGAATTTAGCACTCATGAAATGAGAGGCCAAGATTGCTGCATAGACCAAAGCACAGCGCAGAGAAGCTGTCTCCCGCCAGCTCTGTTCATGTGTCTCTCTGGTAACCTGCAGGAGCCACTGCTGTTACCTCTGGAGCTTGTCTTTCATCCCTCCCCTGCAGCAGCATCCACACACCCAGTGTGACACACACCTCCTGCATCTCCTTTTGGGAACAGTTGCAGAGCTTTGGAGGCAGAGAGCGGCAGATCTGCAGATTCACCCTAGGACGATACGGTGAATGTATCTTCCTAAGGCCCAGGTTGCAGTGTGCTACCTGCTGTTAGAGGTGTGGTGAAACATGGTACTGCCCTGAAAAGTGTGGTATGAATCACAAAAGGAAGTGGATGGGCAGAGAAGGCACCAAAGCAGTGATCAGAAAGCTGAGAAGATGAAGGATTTGCTACCTCTGTTCTTTCCCCCAGACCTGCAGCAGGCCAGCACTAGGGCAGAGGAAAGCAATCTGTCCAATTTTATAGGCTGTGAGTGCATTTGGGTTTTGTAAAGATTTTGAAAAGACAGAGCACAAATCCTTCATTGCACATCTCACCCATTATTTGTGAGCTGCTTTCTGCCTGCGTTTTCAGTAGATATCAGTCTTACAGAGGGACACCTCACAGGTGCTGGCTGTGAGACAACCACAGCCAGTTGGCTGACTGGAATGAGGGGTGGCATGGGGAAAGGCAGGTGTGTGTTTGAAAGATGGGCAAAACCAACGGACCAAGCTGAGTGCTTGTGATGGATAACAGAAAGGGCCAGGACAGCATGAGAAGAGACTGTCTATAAAAGTTTGTGTCATGGCTTTAAAATAGTCCATCAGCAAAGTGACAGCTTTCTACTCTGTTCAATCACAGGGTTGTTTTTTTCAGTAAGAGTCTCCACAGTTAGGAGCAAATAATTTACTTTCTCCTTCTTTCATTCACTCTTACACTACGTTGTGGTCCTGATTTCTCTTGCAGGTTAGCAAAGCTGTGCAGGAGGCAAGCGAGCAAACACAGAAGTCAGGGCAAGAGTTGGTTTTACTGATGAAAGATGCTTTGCTCTGAGAGTTGGCACCTCAACATGGCACCAGGGTTGTCTTTGAGCCCCTGGCACCCACTGTGGCATTGCAGTCTCGGTTATTTGGTGCATGCCGTTGTTCTGATTAGATTTCAGCTTGGACATTTATGTTGTTCCTTATCTTCCATTATATTTTCAGTATTTCCATTATACTTCCAATAGGATGAACAACTCTTTTTTTTTTTTTTTTTCCTTCTTGAACTCTGTGTGCTGCAGATGAACTACAGAGATGGGATGAGTGAAATGATTCATTAACATACATACAGTTTTGAGTCATAGTTTGAAGTCCTTGTGGGTGGAAGATGCTGCATGTTGCTTCTTACTCACTGTAAATGATACTTTTTTAAAATACGTTTTTTACAGTGACATCAGTAGATAAAAAAGGAGCTCTTCCATTTTGTAAGGTAATAAGTGTATTCTAGGTGAAATAAAACACAAAGCCAAAAGCTTTAAACAAGAATGGACTGTTGATATTAATAAAACACAATAGTACTGGTTTATGTAGATTCTTAGAATGGTTTTAGTTTAGGGACCTTGAAGATCATCTAGTCATGAGTGGGATGCCTTCCACTAGATCAGGCTGCTCAAGACCCTATCTAACCTGACCTAATAACTGTGGAATTTTTCCCCAGGGGCAAACAGAATTACAACTTCTCCTCACACTGTCTAATTAATAATAGACTTTTCTTCCCCTCCAAAGTGGCCCAGCTCCTGGTATCTAATGGGACAGGGCACACCCACCATAGTTGGATGCTGCTGGAGCCAGCTGTCTCCTGAGGCTTCACAGGAGATGGCAGAGGTCAGATGTCACCCAGAACACCAAGAGATCACTTGCAGAGATGCAGGTGATGAGTTCAGCTTTGATACAAACTCAGGTTTCATCACCAGTAAAACAAACTCTCCATCCCCTTATCTAATCAGAAGATACTTTTGCTGTTGTATCCACCCACCATCTGAAACCTTCAGTGATTATACTGACTGCTGTGGGAACAAATATTTGGTACTTAATGTGAATAAGTCATTATTTCTGATTTTGTCATTTAGATAAATTGAGAAGATGAAGCAGTTACATGTACTGGGGCTGTGGTGATTGTGAGGCCAGAGGGCAATAGAGATGTGAAGAATAGAGATCCCGTTCAGTGTTACGACCAGCAAAGAAAGTCCTGTCTCAGCATGGCAGCTGGTGAACAGACTTGATTTTCAACTTGAAAACACAGTATTAATGGCTTGTGTTTTGTTGTGCAGTATTTTATCCACGAGGGTCCTGTGGCCAGGAGCCCGTAAAGCAATTTGAAAAATGTAAGGTATGTGTAACAAGGTAAGAACTTGGAGAAGAGGCAAAGAACACACACCAGTGTAAAATGGATGGCAGGAAAAAAAGGGAGAGTTGCACACATTATAAGGTGCATATCTCAATTTTAAAGTATGTCTGCTAGGTCAGAAACAAGGAGAATCTGGTTTGTCCTCTTCAGTTTACCTTCATTGTTACGCAACACATGTCCCCGCAGCATCTCACATCTTGCTGTTTTGTCTGAGAAGGAGTAACATTTGCAGGAGTTTTTTGAATAGTTGTGATTTGTTCTTGCTAAACAGGGCTCTAAGAACCCTGTGTGCCCACAGTTAACTGTTTCATTTTAATTCAACCCTGTGGGAAGGGGTCAGGGTCGGGTCTCTTACTCTTGTCTCTTTGAAATTGCTTTGTAAAGAGGATGGTTAGTTAGCATCAACTGAGCATCTGCCATCAAGACTCACTGAATGATCACCTCATCCTGATCTGGATTAGAAGAGAGGAATCAGGACTAAACATCAATGATTAGTTAGCTTTTCTCCAGGCTGGACGTTCATATGGACTAGACAGGATTTATTTTGCTTCCCAGTTTTTGTTTCCGTGGTTCTCCGTGAGCTAGTCAATACAAGACAACCAGCAGTCTTGGAGGGGAAAGAGTGGAACTGGTGTGTCCTTTTTGTCTTTCTTACTTTTTTTTTTTTTGTTGGAAATTCTCTTCTTTCTCTTTTCCTTCATTTGCGATTTTGGGTCACAGAAAGATGAGAGCATCCCTGAAGATGGCAGCACAGACTCCTCAAACCCTAGCTGTGGTGCTCACAGAATGCGGAGTTAATGCTGTCTGGCCTGGCAGAGGGAACTCTTCACTGTTTCCTTCTGTATCCTGCAGTCACTCAAGTGGATGTTTCTCCTGTCCAGAATTTCCTTTTGCTGTCTGGTTCATGTTCTCAGTGAGTGCTATTATCTTTAAAGACTTCTATTTTTTTTTTT
>VWYK01087190.1:0-12209 GCA_013399775.1 Semnornis frantzii
GTCTTTCTCCAATTTTCTCTCTTTGTCTTTCTCTAATTTTTCCCTCAGTCTTTGTCCAATTTTCTCTCTCTTAGTCATTCTCCAATTTTCTCTCTCTTTGTCCAATTTTCTCTCAGTCTTTCTCCAATTTTCTCTCTCTCTTAGTCTTTCTCAAATTTTGTCTCTCTCTGAGTCTTTCTCCAATTTTCTCCCTCTTAGTCTTTCATCAATTTTCTCTCCTTCTTAGTCTTTCTCCAATTTTCTCCAGACAAGTATCCCTACTTCCATGGGGATTGCACACACCATCTAAAATCCTTCCATTTTGGAGATATCAAAGTAAAAAAAAAAAAGAAACACAGCACTTTGGTCATTGGAAAAGAAAGAGAACAATGTGAGGGTAGTTTTTTTCTCTCACTGATAGGCATAAGCAAATTTTTTAATCTTTCTTTTGATTTCTCTGGGGCAAAAAAACCCCAAAACAAACAAACAAAAAAACCCACCAAAAAAACACCAAAAACAAACAAACAAAAACCTTTCTCCAAAAATGTGTCTCTGAGGAAAAGCTACAAATAAATAAATACATGAAAGCAAAAGCAATGCAGTGAAAAATAAAATCCCCCAGAGTTTAGTTTTTCTTTTCTGAAATGCAAATATACCCTGGAATGGGAATGCAGATAGGCACAGTTCAGTGTAATTATTCAATTATTCATATTCACAAGCACTTCAGATCTCAGGCCTTAGAAAGCATCTTGGTGTGCCAAAGACTTCTTATTGCCTAAAGGAAATGGATGTGGAGAGCAGGATGGATTTTGGACTCAAAAAGTAATGCAGGTTGGCAGCTTTTAAACTGTGATAAAAAGGGCTTACAGCTCGAGTACAGGCTGCTGTCAAGGAACAGAGCTTATGCTGCCATGGCTCTGTCTCCTGCCTCCTTAACTCCTCCTAATTAAGAGGCTGAGGTTTGTTGTTCTTATTGACAAAGGAGAATGAAGTACACAGAGGTTTAACAGTAAGGAAGGGCTGTTAAGAGGCAGCCTCTGATGAGGGCACTACATTTATTGGCACTAAGCTGCACTGAAGACTGCAAGCACCTCTGCTGTAACTCACTTCTCAGCCAGGCAAGGAACTATCTTGCAAGGGAAAGAGATCAGCCAGGGCAAGGAAGTGTCTTGCAAGAAAGCAGCCAGGGCAAGGAAGTGTCTTGCAAGGGAAAGAAAGCAGCCAAGGCAAGGAAGAGTCTTGCAAGGGAAAGAAAGCAGCCAGGGCAAGGAAGTGTCTTGCAAGGGCAAGAAAGCAGCCAAGGCAAGGAAGTGTCTTGCAAGGGAAAGAAAGCAGCCAGGGCAAGGAAGTGTCTTGCAAGGGAAAGAGAGCAGCCAAGGCAAGGAAGTGTCTTGCAAGGGAAAGAAAGCAGCCAGGGCAAGGAAGTGTCTTGCAAGGGAAAGAAAGCAGCCAGGGCAAGGAAGTGTCTTGCAAGGGAAAGAGAGCAGCCAAGGCAAGGAATTGTCTTGCAAGGGAAAGAGAGCAACCAGGGCAAGAAAGCAACCAGGGCAAGGAAGTGTCTTGCAAGGGAAAGAGAGCAGCCAAGGCAAGGAAGTGTCTTGCAAGGGCAAGAAAGCAGCGAGATGGCAGGAAACAAAGAACCTGAATCATAGCATCAAGCAGGTTGGAAGTGACTTCCAAGCTCATCCAGTCCAACCTAGCTGTCAGCCCTATCCAATGAACTGAGTCAAGTAAGCAAAGAAACCAAGTAGAAGAAACCTGCAGGCAGCAGGGGATGAAAGTGCTGTGTGAGGTTTTGGAGGTGCCCAGTGGAGAAGATGAAGGCTTTATGTGAAAGGAGTGCAGTAGTCCTTGAGTGCAGCTCCCAGCAGGAGTGTGGGTGGCACCTCCTGGGAGCGCTTGCGTGCAGAATCGATTGGAGTCTAAAGCACTCCCACAAGCTGTGGTAGGAAGCTGTCAAAGCAATTGCTTGTCAATTAACAGGGCCTTTGTTTGCCAGACCTTTTATGAACAGCCAAAGACCCTTCTGGCTGAAAGGGAAGGCTGAGAAGAGCAGGAGTGCTTGGCTGCCATCTTGGTCACTCTTCCAGCTTAAATAAACGTGGGTGTCGCAGCTTTGGGGGTTGTTGTTGGACAGCAACAGTTGATGGTTTTCAACTCAGACACAGCCCTGAGGGAAGATGTCTTAGAGTGCACGATGGATTTACATCCCAGAGCTTAGCTGTCTCTCTACTACTTGTTTTTCTTGGTCCAGTTTTCAAAAGGAAGAAGAAAAAGGGACAAGACCTAAAGATTGGAGGCAGCACATTGCTACCTGTGGGGCTTTGGGCTTAAGTTTCCCTCCCCCCACCAAGTCTGACCCCTGCATCCCTTTGGGTACCATATTTTTTTGGCTGCATTGTGCTGTCCCCATTGGCTTTGTTCATATTTAATGTCTCCTGCAGAATATGTGAGGTGCAGCTTAAGGATCCCAAGCTTGGATGGCTGTTGAGATCTGGTGTTACATCCCACTTCTGTCCTGGCTTGCTGTCAGTCTGCCTAAATTCTCCTTGCTCTTTTCTACTGCATCCTACAACACTGCTGTTGTTTTCTGCCCTGGAAGCATTCTGTTTTGATAAGGGAGCAAGTTTCCAACCCTGCCTGATAAGCTGCTCTCCTGGCAGGTTATGTGACAAATTAACATTGGTACAACAAACCAGTCATAAAGGAAGGCTCAGGTTCCATCAGCTTTTCAAATGTTAATGAGCACATTAATTACTTTTGTTGCCTTGTTTAATGATGAGAGACAAACAGGTTGGGTAGTCAAGGGGAGGGATCACAGAATCACAGAAACATTCTGGTTTTTCAGTCTCTCTTTGTAGGGGAGATGCTCAACTCCCCCACTCATCCTCATGGCTCTGTGTTGGGCCCTCTCCAGCAGATCCCTGCCTCTCTTGAACTGGGGAGCCCAAAACTGGACACAATATTGCAGGTGTGGTCTCAGCAGGGCAGAGTAGAGAGGGAGAAGAACCTCCCTAGAGCTCCTGGCCACACTTTTCTGGATGCAATCCCAGGATGACTGGGTGCTTGTGCTAGGGTGAGAAAGTCTTAACAGCACTGGCTTTGAAAATGTGGCCCTGGGGAAGAAGTTTGTTCTTGCCCTTTTAAGTCCAATTTCACTTAGGCTTGATTATTTTCTTTTAATCTGAATGAAGCAATGCTGAACTGAAAAGGTTGCAAATATTAAAGTGAGTCTGGCTTGCTCTGATAAAACTGAGATCATTTCATGCACCAAAATGGGCTCTGGAAGCTGAGCTTGGTCATATAAAAATGAGAAATTAGTTGTGTCCCCTGCATAATTTTATCACCTATGGGTAGAACCCTGTCAAAACAGTAGTAGATTTCTACAGTTAGTAGATTTCTGAAATCAGGGCTGCTTTTCATGTAATCCTGCATGACCCACGACTTCCTGCTTTAATTAGGTTCATTTCAGTGGTGTTAGCTTAGGCACAGAGTGAGTCCTGTGTTGTAACCCACTGCTTTGATACTCAAGAGCAAAAATGCTTGGCAAACTTTGCAGTCACATCTCGTGTAATGGCTTGGAGGCAAAATGGAAAATTTAGTCTAAATGGATTGTTTTGCCATATTGGAAAAATGCAGTGTGATGGGGGAGGAGAAGGCTTTCTAATTTGATTTCAATTGTTTTTAAGACTGGAATGTCTCCAGTGAAGTGGATGGAGTGTGTGTGGGTACCCCTCTATGGTACAGGAAAGATAGGAGCCTCTTGCAGTGGGTCTCGAAGAGGAGGGCACAAAAATGATCAGAGGGCTGTGAGGAAAGGATGTAAGAGTTGAGGATGTTCATCCTGGAGAAGAGAAGGCTCCAGGGGCACCTTATGGCAACCTTTCAGTACTTAAAGGGAGCTTGTAAGAGAGATGAGGACGGACTTTTCAGCAGGGGTCATTGCAACAGGACAAGGAGGGGATGGTTTTAACCTAAAAGAGGGGAGATTCAGGCTAGAAATAAGGAAGACATTTTTTACCCCGAGGATGACTGGCCCAGGATGCTCAGAGAGGCAGTGGATACCCCATCCCTGGAAACAGAGAATCATAGAATGGTAAGGTTGGAAGAGACCTCAAGGATCATCCAGTTCCAACCCCCTGCCATAGTGGGGGACACCTCCCACTAGCACAGGTCACTCAAGGCCTCATCCAACCTGACCTTGAACACTTCCAGGGAGGTTGTGGAGCACAGAATGTGATCTTTGATTCTTCTGTGCTCCACAACCTCCCTGGGCAGCCTGTGCCAGTGTCTCACCACCCTCACTGTAAAGAACTTCCTCCCAACATCCAGTCTAAATCTCCCCTCTGCCAGTTTAAACACATTGCAGGTCAGGTTGGATGGAGCTCTGAGCAACCTGATCTAGTTGCAGATGTCCCTGTTTACTGAAGTGGATTTGGACTGGATGACTTCTGAAGGTCCCTTCCAACCCAAACTGTGCCCCAATTCCATGCTGGGGGTCATGTGTGCTTAGAAGAGTTCAGTGTGCTGAGGGCACAAGTTCCTACGAGCTTCTTCGTTTGTATTGCTCGGTGCCCCTTGCTGCCTGGCTCCGTTTCGGTGTCCCGCAGTGTCTCTCCGTGTCGCCCCCGCGGGCTGCGGCCGTGTCACCGCCTCGCCGCTGGGCGGCGCTGCCGGGCACGGCCCTACCGGGCGCTAGGGAGCTCCACGCTATTGCCCAGCGCCACCTGGTGGCCGTGTGGGGAGGCGGCGGAGGGGAGCAGGAGGGGCTGAAGGCAGTGGATCTGTGGTCATGGCCCTTTTGGGGAGAGATGGGGACAGGCTTTTCATCAGGGGGTGAAGTGAGAAGACAAGGGGTGATGGATTGAAGCTAATCGAGGGGAGATTCAGGGTAGGTCTACGGAAGGCATTGTTTACAGCAGGAGTGGGGCAGTACTGGTCAGTGCTGCCCAGGGAAGGGGTAGATGTCCCATCCCTGGAGACATTCCAGGTCAGGCTGGACAGGGCTTTGAGTGACCCGTTGAAAATGTCCCTGCTCACCGCAGGGAGGTTGGACTAGATGAACTTTAAAGGTTCCCTGCTGTCTCTGAACATCCTGTGATTCTATGCACTTGCTGGTAGAAAGGTTCTCTGCAGTTCTACAAGCAGCAATCTGAGCTGTCCCTGAGTTCAGAAACTCCTCAGCAGAGAAGTGGCCAGCTAATGACTGGATGGACAATTCAGCTTAACAGCAGACACTTAATAAGAGCCATATTCAGAGATTCCCAGGAGCTGTTTCTTTGTGCAGTGAAAACCTAATTTAAGTATCAATACCTAGAACTTGGAAGTGCCTCACTCTTTTATTATAGAACCATAGAATGGTAAGGTTGGAAGGGCCCTCAAGGATCATCTAGTTCCAATCCCCTGCCATAAGCAGGGACACCTCCCACTAGCACAGGTCACTCAAGGCCTCCTCCAACCTGGCCTTCAACACCTCCAGGGAGGGAGCAGGCACAACCTCCCTGGGCAACCTGTGCCAGTGTCTCACCACCCTCACTGCAAACAACTTCTTCCTAACATCCAGTCTAAATCTCCCCTCTGCCAGTTTAAACCCTTATGTTTGAGCTGACTTCTTAGCTTGCTGCTGTTACCATGTATGGGGCTGTAGGTATTTGTTTGACTGAGGACTTCAACATTAGTCCTGTTCTTTGCTTTCAGCTCTACCCATAAGCGTTTCTCTGGTAACGAAACTCAGGTCAGCAGGGCAAACCTGTTTGGGTTCAATTTCTGGTGACTGCAGTTGTTGAAATAAACTTCTGCATACGTAGAGACTGGTTAAGAAATTGTGATACTGGACTGGCAGATGTTAGTACACAGCGTTTGGGTTTCTGCCTGGTTAAAATGGTAGGAGAACGCAAAAGGAGGAACTCCTTAACAGTTGTTCTGCACTGGGGAGCTCAGAAAGGCTGTGCAGACGTAGAACCCAGTCTGCCAGCGCTAAGTTGGAGTTGTTGTTTAGTATCAGAGTGAAGATAAATGAAATCACCCCTCGTTAGCTCACAACGGCTCTGAAATGGCCTCCCAAGCAGCCACCACAGGCAGCACTGCTCACAGCATGCTCTGCCTCCTTGCAGCGTTTAGCAGGATGCTGCGGCTTTGCCGCAGGGTTATCCGCACTTGACCTCCCTTTTCTTTTGCTAATTTGGTGTTTAAGCTGTGCCCATGCAGCAAAGCAAGCATGGGATGAGCAGGTAAGGGAGGGCTGGCTGGTCGGAAGCCATGCTCCTGTGTACATTAGCTACTCAGTTGTTCCGAGTAGCTGCACTAAAGTCAGCATGCAGGGGGACAAAGTGAAGCTGAAACTTTTAACTTCCTAGCACTTGCTTCCTTTTAAACTATATATAAAAGGGTGAAGGGACTGGAGACATTTGAAACCACTCTGGCAAATGGAAAATAAGTTCTCAGATGGTGGGAAGCTCTTTTAGATCTAAGGAGCAGCAGGCAAATCTACTCTTTTAGGCTTGCTAGGAGGAGGATTCTCCTCATGTAGTAAACAATTAGGAAGCACAGTACTATTACTATTTAGGAGGAGAAGCAGCCTATTTTCTAGTGATTCCCTTGCACATTTTATTTCCATTCTTTCTAAAGGGAAGGAGCTGGGGGTGGTGCAGGAGGCATCTGGAATGAAATGCTCTTTTCCCTTTCTCTCCTGTTTTGTGAGGCAGAGAGTGACTTGCTAATCCTCCTTACAGGCTTATCCACCTGAGTTTCTGCTTATCCACCTGAGTTTCTGCTGGGGCAGCCCTGGCTGCTGTGTGCTTGGCTTCTCACAGGGAGATAAGAGGGTTGTTTCCTTTGAGTCACTGCTGATTCACTCCCAACTGGCTATTTATGAAAGGAATAACCTGGACTGTTTAACCAGTGTCTCTGTGTTCACTTAGGACTCTTAGGGATGCCCTTCCATCCTTGGGTGTTGCTGCAGCCTGAGTGCTTTGTATCTCTGAATCTTCTGTTTGCTTGTCCAGCCATAAGGATCTGCAGACTGAGGCAGAAGAAAGGTTCCTGTGGGCACATGGCTTTTCCTGCAGTGGCTGTAGGGAGGTGTTAAGTTTATTCCTCCTAAGACAAGATAGAAACTTTGACCACAATTTATTGAAGAAGGATTGTGGAGTCTCATTACTGTCAGGGTTGGAAGGGACCTCAAGCATCATCCCGTTCCAACCTCCCTGCCATGGGCAGGGACACTTCCCACTAGATCAGGTTGCCCACAGCCACATCCAGCCTGGCCTTAAAATCCTCCATGGGTGAGGCTTCCACCACCTCCCTGGGCAACCTGTGCCAGTGTCTCACCACCTTCATGGTGAAGAACTTCTTCCTAATGTCTAATCTAAATCTCCCCTCCTCTAGCTTAGATCCATTCCCCCTAGTCCCATCACTACCCAACAACCTAAAAAGCCCCTCCCCATCTTTCTTATAGCCCCCCTTCAGAGTCTGGAAGGCTACAAAAGAGGTGCTGAGGCTAGAAATCTGCTAATTTAAAAGCAAAGTACAAATGCCAACTGTAAAAGCTTGGCTAGACCAAACCAAGGCCATCACAGAGCCTCATTGTGCACTTACTGTCAGTCAGAGGGGCCAAAGATATTTTCACCTAGGATATAGCTAGAAGAAGTGTCACAGGTTTTGCTTTAGGCCTTCCTGCTCCTGTGAGAGGGCTCTGTGGAAGGCAGAGAGGTGGAGACCTGTGCCAACTCAGGCAGCAAGAGCAGTAGTAATGTCTTCAGGCTGCAGAGGGAGACTGGCTTCATCTAGGGGTGAAAAGTGCCTGGCATGTTGGGTCAGCAGAGGGGGAATCATTTAAAAGGGACCTTTAAGGTCCTTTCCAACCTGAATTGGTTATGTACTAAAAGCTACATAACCAATTTGTTATGTACTAAAATTGGCTATGTTCTAAAAGCTTAACCATGCATTTGGGTTATTTATTTGAACCTTCACTCCACTACTGCTAGTCTGCACTTTTAAAAGCAAACATTTCTCTCTTGATCTTTTTTGGTTTTTCTTGCTGGTCAGGCTGGGTTTGAATGATGTTGCACATGACTACTGTACACTGAGGGATCCTTTAATGGGAGTGATGCAATGCTCTCTGTAAGTGCCAGCACTCCAATGAGCTGCTGCAGGTAGAGAGAGCATGGTGGTGTTTGCCTTCTTGGGTCACTTAGGGAGATGATGTTCCAGATCCAAAAGGAGGAAGTGAGACACTGGCACAGGTTGCTCAGGGAGGTTGTGGCTGCTCCCTGCCTGGAGGTGTTGAAGGCCAGGTTGGAGGAGGCCTTGAGTGACCTGTGCTAGTGGGAGGTGTCCCTGCCTATGGCAGAGGATTGGAACTGGCTGATCCTTGAGGTCCCTTCCAACCTTACCATTCTATGATTCTAAGTGTCATCCAGTGACTAGCAGTAACAGAAATCTCTGGCATATGGCAGGCTTTGAGAAGCCCTTCTGGCTTTAAGGAGAGAATGTGACATGCAGATGTTGGGCCAGCATTTAAATAGCTACAAATGAGAGCTGGACAAATGTGACAAGTTGTGGGATTGTGCATCCTGTGAACAGAGCATTGCCTCCAGGCAAGGGAACTATCCAAACAGCTGTGCCAGCCACAAGAGGAAGAGCATTGAGAGTGAATTTTCTTGGGTTTCACTGTGGATGGCAGAACATGTTACTTATAGCTGCTAAAAACAAGAGAAATGGTTCTCTGTTACTTCAGTGATAGCTCTAATGAAGAAGAATTTTAGGAAGTAGGGAAAGGTCCACATGACTTTGACTGCAGCTATATCCCTGGACTGGTAACACCTCTGGAGAAAATGGGCATGTGGCCAGCTGAGCTTAACTATGAGCTCACCTTCCTCTGGGACTGCCTCTCCTGCTTTCCTGAAAAGCATCTGCATGCAGGGCTGGTTTGCAGTGCTCTCTCTTTGCTTGTGGCTTGTCCTGTTGGAAACAGAAGAGGAAGCTTGATCTGGCTTCACACCTTATCCTTTCTCTGCACATGAAGGCAGGCAAAGAGCCAGCAAGAGAGCAGCAAAATCCATTCCATGCCGGAACACTTAATCTCTGAGCCTTTTCCCAGGAAGTGTGGCTTTCCCCTTCTCTTGCATGGTGTTTTTGTGATGCTGAGTCTTCTCTCTTCATCTGATAGCCTTGAGAACTGTCAAAAATAGAACACTGCTGCGAGTTGCAGGATTTATTTTACCTTCCCCTGAACCACAGCAGATTCTCAGGACACGGGAAGTGTGCTAGAAAAATGAATCGTTGTAGCGAGGGATTTGCTCAAAGAATGGTTACAGGTCTCATTCCCCTGCTGCTCCTCCTGCCATACAGACTGCCAGGGGCAGCAAGAGAGATGTATTTTCTGCACAGGGAAAAAGCAGAGCACAAGTGTGCTTCTCTTTCCCTGTTGGTATCACTTTGGTGTAATTTACACGAGTAGAAATGGAATTGAAAGGTGTCCTGAGCTATGCCATACCGACTGGAGGGGAGACACAAGCTTGGGAAGCTGTATGGCAATGGATGGAAGTAGTAGTGAAGCAGCCAGGGAGAAAAATGGCTTCTTGTGTTCTCAGGCAGGAATTCCCTCTCCAGAAAACTTTGTTTGCTAGGAAGAGCCAGACACTCTCTCCTTGATGAGAATAGGAAAGCCTGAAGACATCTCCAGTAGGAATGTACAAGTTGGAGTAAAAGAGGACTCGATTGCACCTTGGAGTGAAATGAAGGACTGGGAGAGACAGGCAGCATGGTTAGCAGTGACTTCATGCTAATGCTGTGCCTGGGAGGCATGAGAACAGGCTATTTCCAGACCAGAATGATTCCTGATAAACTCTGGGTGGTAAATGTTCCCCTCCTGCCTGACACTGCTCTCGTGTGGCAGCGCCGTGGCACAGATCTCCAGTGGGGCTGGCGTGAGAATTGAGCTCTGGGGCCCCCTGAATTTCCTAAATCTGGAATTCTCCATAGGTTAGCAAATCTCCTTTGATTGTGGTAGCATTTCCTTCTGCATGATGCATGGGGCAGTGCAGATGGGGTGTGCATGACACTGCTAGCCAGCTCTGACAGGCTTGCCAAACCCTCAGCCGTGCTCCAGAGTGGCCCCCAGGCAGTTCATAAACAATGAGTTTGCCTGTGGATGGCAGAGCTGTCTGACAACTTCTTTAATTACTGGGTGGAAAAAAAAAAAAAAAGAAAAAGAAAAAGAAAATAATTGCAGTAAGAACTGAACCATGTGCTGTGTTCTTCAGCAAAGAAAGTGGTCTGAGACGTTGTGTTTTTATTATCCATCACATATGTAGTGCTGGTTGTGCTAAAAAGGCATGGAGAATGTTTTCCTCAGTGTTGTTTCCTCAGTCTTACTGTGGCTCATCTACACTTAAACTTGCAATAGAAAAGTGAGGTGTGCTTGATGCTGCAGGATGAATAAATTAGTTTTTATACACCCAGCTGGAGTCCTGTGTGCAGTTCTGGAGCCCCCAGCACAGGAAGGACATGGAAGTGTTGGAGCCAGTCCAGAGGAGGCCATGAAGATGCTGCGAGGGCTGCAGCAGCTCTGCTGTGAGGACAGGCTGAGAGAGTTGGGGCTCTGCAGCCTGCAGAAGAGAAGGCTTCCAGGAGAGCTTAGAGTAGCCTTGCAGGATCTGAAGGGGGCTGCAGGAAGGCTGGGGAGGGACTATTGCCAAGGTCTGGGAATGGCAGGACAAGGGGAATGGGTTTGAAGTGACAGAGGGGAGATTGCAAGTGGATGTTAGGAGGAAGTTGTTTGGAGTGAGGGTGGTGAGACACTGGCACAGGTTGCCCAGGGAGCTTGTGGAGCACAGAATCACCCAATGTGATCTTTGATCACATTCTGTGCTTCTGTGCTCCACAACCTCCCTGGAGGTGTTCAAGGCCAGGTTGGATGAGGCCTTGAGTGACCTGTACTAGTGGGAGGTGTCCCTGCCTATGGCAGGAGGTTGGAACTAGATAATCTGTGAGGTCCCTTTCAACCTTACCATTCTATGATCCAAAGCAATCATGGCAAGAGAGAGCACTGCATGGGATAATTAGCACTGTAGGCAAACTTAGGCACCGGCAAAGTGCTTCCTTAGTGAGGGAGCAGATGGCTTCTGTTACCTGCAGATGAAGCCTGTGGAGCATATTCCTTTGCAAAGCAGGCCTGGGCAGCAGGCCTGGGCAACAGACAAGTGCACTATGCTGGCAGCTGTGTTGGTTAAGAGGTTGCCACCCCCTCAGGTTTGATATTCCCATCTTGTTCCTGTCTCCTGAGCTCCATCAGTGGCTGGGAGCCAGGAAGCACCTGCTAAATGGGCTTCAGACAGCCAGCTGCAGCTCAAGCAGCAGATAGAGGTGGCTCGAGACAACCTGACTGCCTTTACCTGTATCTTATGCAACCCTTCTTTGCAAACCTCTCAGCATGGCACAGCCTCCAGTTGACAACACCAGAATCTAGAAAGCAACCAGCAACTGATGGTTCTAGAGCCACAACTGTTGTTCTTATTCACACTTATCCCTTCCCTTGTGTTGGTCAGGAAGGAGGTAACTGTTATTTGAAACCATCCTTCTGGACATTTTTTTAATTGCTGGAAGCCTTGCTCAGCTAACAAATCCCTAATTTATTCTCTGCTTTTTAGGATCCTCTGTAAGAGTAAAATTAGGTCCTTCTTTTGCCCCTTACTTCACAATTCAAAGATTCAAGTTGGGATTAGAATTAAAGTTAGGTATATTTTTTTTGTTCCTTTCTTCACAGCTGAAAGATTAAAGTTAGGATTGGAATTAAAAGTTAAGATTAAAAGTAGGTCCTTTTGTTTTGTTCCTTACTTCACAACTCAAAGATTAAAGTTAGGATTAAATTTAAAAGTAAAGATTAAAATTAGATCCTTCTTTTGTCCCTTACTTCACAACTCAAAGATTAAAGTTAGGATTAAATTTAAAAGTAAAGATTAAAATTAGATCCTTCTTTTGTCCCTTACTTCACAACTCAAAGATTAAAGTTAGGATTAAAATTAAAAGTTAAGATAAAAATTAGATCCTTTTTTAGTTCCTTACTTCACCACTCAAAGTGTCTCTGGCTTGAAAACCCTAAGCTGGACCAGTGCTGAGTGTGGAGGACCTTGTTGTAGTGGTGGCTCCTTGGAGGGGCACTCTGAATTCCCCACCTGAGTGACACATGATCCAAACTTGCCTGTGCTCAGAATGGTAAGGTTGGAAGG
>VWYK01087192.1:946-37822 GCA_013399775.1 Semnornis frantzii
ACGTGAATAGTTAACAGAGATACACAAGTTAAAGGTAATACAGAAACACAGTCCCCCTCCCAGAAATCAGAGTCCCCAGGAGGGGCTCCCAACCACCCTTCCACCTTCTTTCCACCCCTCTGCCTTACCTCAGGGTCTGCCTTGTGTGCAAGGTGCACTTGGAGGATCGGCAGAGGGGCTTAGAAGCAGAGAGGTTAGTTAGGTTACACAGCAGAGAGGCCAGCAGACACATACCAGCTAGAGACTCTATCTTATCTGTATTTGCGTCCCTGTTCTTATACATCTCAACAAGCCTATGAGTGAAGTAGACATCACTGTTGTTTTCTTTTCACAGCCTATAATATAATTTTCTCCATTAAAATACTCCAATTGGCCTCAAACCAGCACAAGCATGGTCATGTTGGGAGATGTACCAACTGAGAAAGCTGATCTGTGTGCCTTAGGACTCTGCTTCTTTTTTGGTCCATATTGTGAAAGCCTGTAAATGTTTTGGGGAGCTTGAGTTCCACTCATCTTAATTAGTGTCTGTGAGCCTGAATGGATCTTCTTTAAGACCAGGTTTTATGGCCCTCTCTTCAAAGACCAAAATTTAAACTGATGTGAAATGTTGATATGGACCTTTCAGTTCATTACAAATATAAATACTGTCTTACATATAAATATTATGAGACATATGTAGAGCCTACTTAGGCACCTGCTTCGCTATGCTACAAAAAAGTGTTTAGTTTCAGCCTATGTTAAAAACTACTTCAAACGTTGTGTTAGAAATCTAGGATATAGAATGAAGGATAAGCTGATGACATGGGAATAAAATTGGAAATAATATCTAACTGTTTATTCAGAAGCAGTTAGGAACAGGGAGAAAAACAACACTATTTAGAGGTTTTTAATGAGTCATGGATTTTATCATAAATGCGTACTAATGAGTTCCACTCACAGTATGCCCTTTTTGATGTTTGTGATTAAAACTGGGTGGTCTGTCTTAAGCTGAGTCCTCTTACTGTTCAAAGAGAGATTTTGGTGTGCTTGTTGTGTTTCCTTAGTTGGTTTGGGTGTTGGTTGTTGCTTTTTTCACAAAGAGGAGTAATTTGTGTTTGTATCTTGCGGGGAGTGCAGAACACTGGAGTTAGCAGTTTTGTCAATGTGGTACTGCTTGCACAGTGAGAGCTGCTGAAAGCTGAGACTCCCCACATAATCCTGTTGGGTTGGGTTAGTTGTTGTGGTGGTTTTTTTTTGTTTTTTTTTTTTTCCAATCTATTAATAGAACAAAATACTAGAATGCTTAAATACTCGTTATGAGTAACTGGGCTGCTTTTGGACTGAAAACAAAAGCTGCCTGCTGAAGTGGTGTTTTGTTTTTTTTTTCTTAAAGGCTAGTCCTGGGCATGTTAAATAAGGACTTCTTTCCTTTTTCTTTCATGCTCCTAACCAGGACATACCTAGTGGGACCAATATCTTTTTGCTGCAAACTCTTCTGTGAGAAACAGCAGATTATGCTTTTCAGCTCTTCTCCCTGCTCTTAGAAATTTCAGTGATCCTGTAAATTTTGTGAAAGTGGGGGAGAGGTTGGTAAAATATACCCTGAGTGGATGGATGCCTCCCACCAGGCAGGGCTGAGAGAGAGAGGCTGTCCAAAGTCAGCCCCTGCACGCTCGGCTCGGCACTGGCTGTCCTGGTGCTGCTGTAGTGCCTGTCTGCACTGCTTTATTTTTGTCCAGTGATTACCAGGAAGGCTGCCCAAGAGGAGCTGGGGATTATGGGGCAAACAACACAGAGCTGTAGGACACCAGGTTAGTCACTTTTGTGTAGGCAGATCAGGCTTGCTCATGTAGCTGCCATGTCTTCTGCATGTTTTCCGTAAGGGGCCCTAATGCAGCTTTTTCTACTTCAAAATACAGCATTTTGAAACATTCTTGCTGGGCTTGGATTTGGACGTTCCACCAGGTGCTGCCTGCTGCAAGTGACTTTGCTTTTGAAATGCCTCCTAGACAAGGAATAAACCTTGGACAGTTGCCTTATCTAAACCACTGTTAATCTGTGAATAAACTGAAAACATGTTAATTCAAAATGTTTAAAAGAACAAATAAAGTTAATGTGGAGTCTCCCCTGGAGACTTTCAAGGCCCGTATGGATGCGTTCCTGTGCGACCTGAGCTGGATTATGGTCAGACACGGGGGCTGGACTCAATGATCCCTTTGGGTCCCTTCCAACCCCTGACTTCCTGTGATCTCGTGATAAAGCAAATGTAAAAGTCTTCTCCTGGTCTCCAGGAATCTCGTTATCAGCAAGAAAGTTTCAGGAAGAGAAGGCTGATACAGAACATCCTCATGCAAATGGACTTTTCTTGTCTTTGAAAATTAAAAGATCACAAACAAAAACCCACTAAAAGACAAAGCAATCCTCTCCTCGGGGCAAAAGTCCCCCAAAACATTGTCTGCCGTGTTGTGTAACAAAAGTGATGGCATTATGCAAGGGTGGGAAGACACAAGAAGTGAAAGGACTATGAAGAAAAGCTGGGAAGGGAATGCCACTCTGAGCTGGTGTGTTTGTAGTTGGGGTTCCTGGTGTTCATTTTAATTATCAACATGAAGACACCAGGTACAGGAGTTAGACAAATTCCTCTAAGGTAAACCTGGCAGGAAAGGGTATAACATTGAAAGGGTGAGTAAGGAGTGGGAGAGAAGCAGGGATCAGTGGGGGATTGAGGACCTGTCCAAGGGTGAGAGGAGGGAACAGGGTGCAGGCTGGGGAAGTAGTGGAACTGCGGTCAGCTGCGGTTGCTGGTTATACCCTCCTAGGGAATTAAGGCATTAGGGGAGGATAAGCATAGAGTCACTTTAACCATCAGTTACTGTGCATAACTGGTACTTGTTTCTTCCCTTCCCCAGTACTTACTTTGTATCAGCTTTTCTTTTTGCAGTACTTTACAGCCTTTCAAGTGGAGTGCGTATTCAGCAGAGGAAAAGCAAACTGCCTGCTTAGTAGCAGTTCAGCTGTTACGCTTTTTAAACCTCAAGTAGTACACAGTGGAAAGAATCTTTGAAATGCTTTACCTATGACAAAAAAAGCATTTCCCAGAATGATAATACAGACTTTTCCTGAATACCATGTTGCAATACTGGCTTTCCTTCCCTCTGCAGTTCCCCCCCTCCCAAAAATAATAGGTCTGGCTCTGGAAACTCACTTCCAATAAGGGTGGAGCGAAATTATTTTTACTGGTTTCTGCCAAAATGAAATGAAATGTGTCAAAATGAAATTCTCATCAAACTGAGGACTTGTACTAGAATTTGGGTTTGAATTTTTTGCAGCTGATGTTTTGGTTTGCTTATATACCAGTATTTGTTGTGTGTGTATGTGAGCTTCTTGGAAAGATGCCAAGGAATGTGGAGAGGGACGGTGTGAGCTTTAAAAAAGGCTTTCTGATGTCACTGAAATGTCTCATACGACTGTCTTCAGGGCAGAAACATTGTTTGCAAGTTGCTAAGAGGTTGATTGAGTACTTTCTCCAAATCATTCATTTTTTAAGCTATATTGTAATTTAAGTGTCTTCTGTCAAGAACTTATGCTTGGTTAGTGGTTTGTCAATGCCCATTGTAGTTCAGTTTGACCATACTTTGATTTCATCCCTTCCTTCCACTAAAAGTGTGTGTGTGTGTGTAAGTTCCACCTGCAAAAAAAACAATTGCTGATGGTGTTCATTGCCATTTAGGGAATATGAAACTGTCCTGGAAGGGTATGGTAGTATTTGAGGGAATATGATCCAGCAAAACCCCAGCACTCTATGGAGTGTTTTGGGAAACCTCTGTCTTTATGTAAGTTTAAGGTACAGATCTCCATACTGGTTTGCTTGAGCAGCAGCCCTACTGTATGTGGATGTTTCCTGGCTTTCCAGAGTAGCAATCTACAACTATTAGATACTGGGACTAAAGAATGTAGATGGTAAAGTTGGAGCAGTTACAAACTCATTGTTCAATGTATGCTGGAAGGTGTCCAGAGAAGGGCCACAAGGATGACCAGTGGGCTGGAGCACCTCTCCTGTGAGGGCAGGCTGTGAGAGTTGTGGTTATTCAGTCTGATGAAGAGAAGGCTCTGAGGACACCTTATTGTGGCCTTCTAAGATCTGAAGGGGGCTACAAGAAAGCTGAGGGACTTGTTAGGGTGTTGGGTAATGATAGGACTGGGTGGAAATGGATCCAAGCTAGAGGAGGGAAGATTGAGATTGGATGCTAGGATGAATTTCTTCATCATAAGGGTGGTGAGACACTGGCACAGGTTGCCCAGGGAGGTGGTGGAAGTCTCATCCGTGGAAGTTAAGGCCAGGCTGAAAGTGACTCTGAGCAACCTGATCTAGTGTGAGATGTCCCTGCCCATGGCAGGGGAGGTTGGAACTGGATGATCCTTGAGGTCTCTTCCAGCTCTGACAATTCTGTGATTCTGTGTTGTTGGGCTGACAGTGCTCTTCTGAGAGCTACTTGGAGTTCCCAGGGACAGGTCTAACATGGGGACTCCACTGAGTTCATAGTTACCCCACAGAGAAAGTGTGGGCTTTAGTTCTCTCCCTTGTATGTTTTAGCCATGCTGAATCACTTCAACTTACTATAGTTACTTGCCTTATGCTGAGAGGTGTGGAGGCAAAGGTGTCTCAGTCTGTACTCCCTTGGATTTGAAACTGCTATGCCTGCAACCTTTTAGAAGAGTGGAGAGACAGAGCCACGAGTCAGCCAGATGCTGAGAGCATTGCTGAGTCACCAGAGCCTTTACCGTGAGGGGATGCAGCCCTCAGCAGTGCATTTCCCTGTCTGATCCCATAGTGGGGCTCTTACTGCACTGCTGTCGCTAAAGTCCTCTATAGTCTGAAGTTATTGGCTTGTGATAAAGGTTAAAATCCTGGGGACTTTAATATATTGTTAGAATTAGCAGTAAGACCACCGAACCTGATCCTTGTGTTTCTGGGTAGGTGATGTACAGAGATGAAAACCTCATGGATGAAGTGTGCATGGGGAATGAGAGGTAATAAAGCATATAGAGAGTGTTAAGGCAACCCTGGAGCATGTGGTTCTCCGTGTTTTCCTTTGGATTTTCAAGGTTAAGGAGAAAGTATCCAGGCTGGTACTTCTCAGCTCCTTAGGTTTCCCCTTCTCTCTTTAATGTTTGCACCCTCAGTGTGAAGCCTGTAGTTAATAAACAAGCTAAGGCCTCAGACAGGGAGTCTGCTTTTCTTAAGATCCATATGTGGCAGTCCCAGAATTGTTGACCCCTTATGGGATCTGTGCATTCAAAATTGCTGAGCTAAGCAGTTGCTGTGGAGATCAAAGAAAGCAAAGACATTAAAAGGAGGGCAGTAGAAATGCAGCTCAACTAATACACTGATTAAGCAGAGAATTCAGTGTGGAATTACTGTGCTACACTCACTTTTATTGCTACCCTTACTGTTCCTAGTTTTGTCTGTAGCTTCTTAGCTAAGAACTGACAGCAGCAGATCTTTCAGGCTTCTGGAGGCCATATTCAATGAACTCTTTCTTTGGATTTATTTAACCATCTCCTAACCAAAGCTGAAAGTACAGCACAAGCTTGGTCTGCAGGCTGTGGAATGGAATGTACACAGTACAAAGTGGCAAAGGTTGACACTAGTCTTTTTGATTCCCACATTTGAGAACCCTACATCTAACCTATGGCAAGCCACAGGCAAAAGGGTTTGTAAAGCAAAACTGTTTGTCTTTACTCAGATTGTTACTAGTGCCTGGTGAAAGATGTTTTAGGAAACATTGGGAACTTTCAGTTCTTTGTTCTTAAAGCATTAGTCTTGGTAATTTGTTTCTAAAATGTATTTGCAAGAACATGTAATGCATCAATCAAATGCATGCTTTATATACATTTACATTGAGTATATTTTTCCCAGCAGTGCCTATGAGTTTATTTCAGTGTTTTATCTCGTGGCAGCTGTTCTACTTTGCTGAACTTGTAGTAGTTAGCTGTGTGGCTCCCATTTATGTGATACTGTTGATGACGACTCAAGTATAAAAAAAATGATACCTGAACAAAACCCAAACGCCACTGAAAGTAGTTTTATCTCCAGAACAGATTAAAATAAACTAAGCCCTGAGTTGTGGTAAGGGAATGTGTAGATGTGCCTGTCCCTGTGTGTACATACACATAGATGTATGCTCCCACATGTATGTATTTTAAAAAGCTTATGGTCACGTTTGGACTTTTGTGAGTCCTACTTCTCAGAATGGTAAGATCAGAAATGCAATGAGATATGAATACTTACTCCCCCAAGAGGTAAAGACTGCACATGTAACAACCTCTGTATGAACTAAAGCAAAAAACCCAGTGTTGTTGTTTGACTTGGGAGGGAGCACAGTCTGTCCATGTCCTTTAAATAATGTCCTTTGTAATGGAATCTTTGAATAATGTTGAAATGTCAAAGGAACAGAAATATCTGACAGAGTTGTTGTGCTTGTACCATGTCATGAAAATGAGGAAATTTACATGGCCCATGTTGTTTTCAGGTTTGCTGTAACCTACCTACCGTAGCTATAATGACACCAGCCCTCAGAGAGGCAGCAACAAAAGGTCATGGTATCCACTTGTCACCTTCTTTGTCCTCTAGAGCTATGGAGTCTGATACAGCTTTGTGCATGGAAAATTCCAGAGCAGTGGAAGAGAAGATAAAAGAGGACTCCATCGCACAGATTACTTGCTCAGTCCTGGGGTTCTCCACTACTGAGCCCAACCTCAGGAATGATATCTTCAGCGTGCAGCATTTTGGTTCTCCACCATCCTCCAAGCGCTATCAGTCTGTCTTGTTAATGAGCACCAATCCTGCCTTTGGCAACAGAAGCGGGAAGCAAATGAAAGCAGGAGAGCCTGGCTGCTCCAAGGTGAGAAATTCATTACATAATGGTGCTGACACATCATTTGGCCAGATCAGTCATTCACAACCTGAGGAACACGTCAAAGGAGAAACCTTTTCAGAGACCACATCTCCCAGTTTGGCAGAAATGCAGAGACTTTTGGATTCCAACATAACCCAGTCCGGTAACACAGAAGAAATGCATCTTTTAAATGGTAAATGGTACAAGAAGAATGGGTTTTTGGGTAGGGCTTTGGAAGTATGCACTGAAACAATAAAAGGGGATTTATTACACCAAATTCTTCATGGGCCTTCAGAAGGAATTTCGAGCTGCACCCAGGAGGAGGTGTATGCTCGCTTACTCCAGTGTGTCACCAAGCAACAAATGGAAATCAGTCGTGCCAAAAGAACTCAGAAACGTTTACAAATGCTTCTGGCAAAACATGTTATCAAACACTGTGATCAGCAGCTGAAATGCTTCGTGAAACATCAGCTACAGAGGATGAAGGTTTTCCATGAACCAACCAGATTTTTAAGCAGTAGCTCCCTCAGGTGCACTGAAGGTTGGCCAGAGAACAATGCGACTGATCTGGGGAGTAATTGGAGCGCGGATGTACAGAACGGAGTTAGCGTTGCCCCTGGGGAAGTCCGGGGGTTTGCGCTTTCTGCTGGGGGGCTGCTGTCTCGCGTGGAGCAGGATCTGGACTCTGACGCCACATGCAGCAGCTCAGATGACGATGGTGAGGAACAGACTGTAAGAACAACAGTGGAAGCGTAAGTGTTAAATTCCTGCTAGACTCATGTGCTTCATGCTTACAAATCGAGATGAAAGGGTCTAGGCCTGCAGATTCCCTCTTGTGTGAGTAACCTCACTCGCTAGATTGTCCTACTGAAATCAGCAGGTCTGCTTGTGGGAGCTAGGTTTGGCAGGGGCCAAACAGAAAGTAAGAACTTCTAATTACAGCATTGAAGTAAATTAAGTAAAGTAATTACTGGGCTCCTAGGGTTTGTCCTGCACTCTTAGCAGCTTGCATGATATTAGTACTGCTTGTTACTCAGTACTCAGATGGTGCTGCAAATCAAAGAGTGATAGCAGTGCTGTACATGATATGTCTGGCTGATAGGAAAGTAGTTTTGATTTTATTATGGAGCTATTAAGAATCAATGTTAGGACTATCCACTATCCACTATGCTATCTGATGCACTTGTCAAGCCGTCCAGTGTCTGGGGGGTTGTATATTGAAAAAGTTAGGCTCTTTGAATTATAATTTTTTACATGTTCTGAAGCTAGCAGTGGTGGGTTTATTCTTGCTTTTCCAAGAAGATCTAATGGATTAAAGCTGTCTCGAATTGACAGGGATCCCGTCAGTACCAATTACTGTAGCTTTGGAAATTGGTCGTGGGTAAGAGAAGTAAATAGTCAAATAGTTTCTGTTGGTGGTATGGCATCTTTTTCTTCTTTTCCTTTTCTTTACTTTCCCTTACCTTAGTACACTACTAACACGTTAAGAAATTTTAGAAAGTGATGAAAGAATGGTTGCTGTCCCCTTCCCATGGCTGGAGAGAACAGAGTTATGTCCTAAGGTCTTTTAGGATGTGGTAGTCAGGACAGTGACACACAAGAGAGCTTCACACAAACACAGCAGCTTAGTATGAGCTTCATGGCATCTACACTTCTAGCATTTGAAATCAGGGCTGGTTTTGTGTTTCCTGACTTCCTCTTACACTCTGCTCTCAGAGAGTGTCTAGAAGCCTTCAAGAGGGATGCTGGTGTTTGAGGAAAAATAAATTACTTGAAAACGTAATAGAGTGTTTGGTCTGTTTCTTGAAAAACATCATGTTCAGGAGAAGTCAAGGAAGCCTCATCTTGAATTGGGAAAGAGCTGTGCCCTGCTACATGCTCATAGCTTCAGTGTGGCATGGTTTTATCAAATCTCTGCTGTGTTGCAATAAGCTGTAGGACCAGAAAAGAGAGGAGAAAAAGTGCAACATGCAAACTAGTTGTCTTCTTTTACATATTATCAGAACAGTAAACACTCTGTTACAGTCCAACTAAATCTCAAATACTTTGAGTTTGCAAAAGAGTATCCTCCTTTAAAATATTTTAATGAAAAAACAACATTTTTTGGTCTTCCCAGCATAGGAGAATCCACATTCTTCTTCTATCTGATATGTTTGGACTTCTGCATAATAGCTCTGCCTCTGGGATTCTTATCTTGTGATTACATGAACTGAAAAGGACGAGAAACTCTTGATTCTCAAAGGGTGGTGGATGATGTAAAACTTGGACTAAAGTTCTGTGTGAGGATTTTCTTTTTTGCCAGGGATGGTTGATCTTCTGGCTCTGCCCACCAGTTCTTTACATTTATTTCTTCTTTGGACTTTTGAATTACTGAAGTTATCTTTCTTTCCACTTCAGGCTTAGTCAGTTTGGTTTGTTGCATTGATGAAAAAATCCACAGAGGATTGTTAAGTACAAAAACACCAACTTTGGCTCAGGAAATCCCCAAGCAGCTGACAGCTGAGGAAGTATTCTGGAGAAGCTGCCTCCATGCCTTCCCTGTTGTGAGTTATCTTGGCCACTTCTAAGGGGACGGGGATTGGATAGATAATCTGTAATCAGATTCATGGCCATAATTTTTTTATGGATTCTTTTTTTTTCCTCCTCTTTTCTGTTTTTACTGCTGAACAAGTCAAGCAGCAGCCATGGCGAGGTTAACAATGTGCCTTGGCTAAGGCCTGGCTGCATTGGGAGTGCAGGAATCACTGGGGCTTGAACTGCTTTGCCTGGCCAGCAAGGTCACAGCTAAAGTGCTCCTTGATGTAAGCGGAAGACCCTTGTCTGTGTGCTTAGATTATCATCGCAGTGAGCAAAGGCTATCTCTTACTTAACTGTGTCATTATTTTCAGCTTGGAATGGTTTTCTTCTTTTCTCCAACTTTCGTAAGATTTGTCTTGGTGGCTCAAAGGCTGCACTTTTTCTTCTGGGTGACAAAGGTGAATCAGTTGTTCACCAGTGCAGCTGCAGAGATTTGCTATTTCCTGAGCTTTACCACTTGAAAGGCTTTTTGGATTACCTTTCACCTGAACAAAAGAAACAGAGTTAATATCCATTTTTATTTCTGCTGAGTGGATTTACATTCTTTGAAATGCCTTCCTCTCCTAGGGAATTGACTCTTAGCACGTTCCAGAAATAATGCGATTGTGTGGGTAAAATAATACTTTCTTCCTTGCCTGTGATTTGTTTTTTTGTAGTGAAGACTTTTACTAAGCTGGAAAGACTCTGTGGTGTTCTTAACATTTAACCGTAGATGTTACCAGGTTCTATTAATGCAGTGATGTATGGGGAAAATGTTTTATGTTTTGCTTGTGTCAAAGTTTACTGGTTGCATTTACCTTGAGGGTACAGTCACACTGGTGGCAGGTCATTGTCTGACTGCAGCATTTTTTAATCCTTATTTTGGGAGGAGGAGGTGTCAGTCCAGCGTGCAAGGTGGGGAGGAACCTGCAGTTGCAGTGTTTACCTGAGAACAATCTGTTTCTCATCAGGAAGGAGAAGTTGATTCTGGCTCCAATTCTTCACAGTAGAAAAAGCCCTGGAGCTATTTTTAGCATTTTGAACCTGTTCATTCTCATTATACTGAAAAGAGTTTTCCCCAATAAGTGTTGACATAAGATCATCTGAGCTGTTTCTCAATGCTTTGTGTCTCAAGTATGATTGTCTTTATCCATCTATTTCCATACCTTTGTTGTTTAGTTGTTCATCCCTTGTGCATTACATCGGTCCAGTTATAAAGACAAGAGAGATGCATGGTCTGCAGATGATGGCAGCTCATCCAGTTGACTATTCATGGTAATTGGAAAGCCTCATCCCATTTCAAGAGCTTAATCAAATCACATTTGGTCCTTTGAAATACTTGATTAAAAGAAATACAGAGTAACAGTTGGCTTTTGTCAGGCATCTTGTCATTTTGCTGTTACTGGCAGCTCATGAATGCCTTCAGCTTGTCAGTTTTCATGGAAAGTTTCTTAGGCAGAGCACCAAATTTCCATTAGGAATTTAGAGTGTGTTTCAGTACCATTCCAGCCCACTTGTGTGTAGGAAATTCCCAAGACACTACACATGAGATATGGTAGTCCTTCTCTCTGTTTTCTCAAGAGCAGCTGTTAAGTGCTGTTCCTTAGTTCCCTGTTAGGTGTTAGCAACCAAAGTGGGTGAAAGGCCTGAGAAAGGCATCACAAAGATGACCATAAGCGCAGTTCCTTCAGGAATTCATGACTAACATCAACCACTTGAAATGCAGCATAGACAGCATTTCAGCAGCTGAGTTTGCTTGGAACTTCTTCCTATTCTTTGAGGTTCAGGAAGGTGGAAGATTCTCCATAGAAATGGTCACAGATTTCAACCAAGGTGCATTGGGAGAGCTCAGTGTTTTTCCCCCAGCACAGCTCTGGTGTGGAAGTTGTCTGTTGTATCCTTATAGAATCATAGAATGATAAGTTTGGAAAGGACCTCAAAGATCATCCAGTTCCAACCCCCTGCCATAGGGACACCTCCTGCTAGTACAGGTCACTCAAGGCCTTGTCCAACCTGGCCTTGAACACCTCCAGGGAGGGAGCAGCCACAACCTCCCTGGGCATCCTGTGCCAGTGTCTCACCACCCTCACTGCAAACAACTTCTTCCTAACATCCAGTTTCCATCTCCCCTCTACCAGTTCAAACCCATTGCCCCTTTTCCTGTCATTGCAAGACCTTGTCAACAGTCCCACCTCATCCTTCCTGGAGCCCCCTTCAGATACTGGAAGGCTACTCTAAGATCTCCTGGAAGCCTTCTCTTCTGCAGGCTGCAGAGCCCCAACTCTTGCAGCCTGTCCTTATAGCAGAGCTGCTGCAGCCCTCTGAGCATCTTCATGGCCTCCTCTGGACTTGCTCCAACACTTCAATGTCTTTCCTGTGCTGGGGCTCCAGAACTGCACACAGGACTCCAGGCGGGGTCTGAGGAGAGCAGAGTAAAGGGGCAGAATCCTCTCCCTTGCCCTGCTGGCCACACTGCTCTTGCTGCAGCCCAAGGACTCGGTTGGCTGTCTGGGCTTCCAGGCAAGCTCCACATCCTTAGTCATCTATTGTGTGTCTTCCTGATGCAGTTAGAAGTTTGGTTGTTTATAAGGAAGGATGCTGCCGAAGTGGTTATTTGGTAAGTTGCAGGGTAGGGAGTTTTTCCTCCGTGTGGGTTGTGTGGATGATCTCCCAGAATCAAAAGATAACATCACTGGGGTTCTTGGAAGGCACAGCTGCTCACTCCATCAAACAGTAAGACACACAGCTAATTGATTAGAGAGCAAAGCTGCTTAGAATAGATTTTACTGCAAAATAAGTAGCTCTGTCTACTCGTGACAAGTCCTGTGCCCTGTTTCCCCAGTCCTCCTTCTCCCAGTCCTCTTGCATCATTTAGTGGTGTTTTTTCTTTCTGAAAGACTTTCATGCTTTTCCTCTGATTTTTGAAGGACATGTTTTACTGATTATTCTCCAGCAACCTCAAGCCTGATGAAGAAGCACTGTTAGATTTTTCCATGCCCATAGGGTTTATTGTGCCTGGAAACTTTTGCAATGAATGTGGTGAGATAGTAAGTCTTTCTTTTTAATTTTCTTTTTTTCTTCCCCCCCCTTTTTTTTTTCTTGCTAGTCGGAAAAAAAGAAGATGGGAAATCTGCTTTTAATACAAATACTTGGAGGGGCGGGGGAGCAGGAAGGAGAAGAGAATACAGGAAGGAAGGAAATACTCTGACTGGTACCTCTAAATCTAATCTGTTTGTTCTAGATTCTTTTCCATTTTTCATAGTGTTTTTTTCTCATGGCTAAATGAGCAACATCAGTGCAGTTCTACAGACATCACTATGGGCTAGGGTTTACTGCATGTCTTTTAGCCACATTATAAGGGGAAGCTGGTTGTTTTTGCAAGGTCAGGTCCTTTTTTTTCCACTCTGAGCTGTAATTTTGCTTCATACTTGATATGAGAACTGAATTCTGGTTTTGGGAAGGGGAAGAAGGGAGTCTGCCAGGGCTAAATACTGCTCTCCATTTTTCTTAAGCACAAACCCCTACTTGTTTCCAGTTTTGAAGACCTTTTTAGTTTACGAGTCCAGGAAATGTCTTATTTGCATAGGAGATTAATGTGGGGGCTTTTGAGTAAGTGTAAATTCCTAGGTGCTAGTGATACACTGTTTTCAACGTGTTTTATATGTTGCTTTTCCATGAATTCCATTCTCTCTCAATTCTTGGCTCCTGTCACTAGAATATGGGAGGAGAATTGTTACCAGAGGATGAAAGAAAAAATATCTTTATATTACCTTCTCTTTTTGCTCTAGGGATACATGTATTATTTCAGAATATATTCAACAGCACTTACTTGGATTTCCATAAGATGGATTTACAACTTCTTTAGGGTCTCACATGCATTAACTGCTTTGCTCTGGAGAGCTCAAGTACAGCAATAATAACTTGCTTTTGAGCAGGGCTTCCTTCTCACAATACCAGAGTAACATTCTTGTGAGTGAGTGTCCTGATTTCTAACCTGTAATTACATTAATGCTTTTGCAGCTGCTGAAAGCAGGCCGAGAAGTTTTAATGAAAGGCAGAAGGTTTGACAAGTTGTAGCCTGCAAGGGAAGCTCAGAACCAGGAGTGTCAAAGCTTTGGAGTTAGATAGGAGTTAAATGCATATTAAACAAAAACTTGGAGTTGCTCTTCTGAATGACAGTTTAATACATAATCAGCAGTGTAGTAGAATAGAAAATCTCATAATCAGGCACATGTGTATACATGATAACCTGGCATGCTTAGTGAAATGGTGCTTGGTGTCAGCTGCTGCTTAATCAGCATATTATGGCTACCTTTTTTCTGTTGCTAAGCTGTGATTTTTCTTTTTTCATTTTAATTAAAAGATTTGTTTACAAACAACAACCAACTGCCTTTATAACATCTTATAAAGCAAGGGCAGCATTATTTCATTTTCTAGATAACACTGATTTCATGAGAATCTGCTTCAAAGGGCTGCAACCACTGCCTTTGAAAATCAGTGTACATGGGCCCCTGATACAGGAAATCATTTAAATGCTTTTCTTTCACATGAAACAAAAAGCGCGTAAAGATTCCCAAAATAGGAACCCTCCTCTGTAACAGGATTTCATTCATACTGCTAAATATGGGTTAGGAATATAACTTTAGATGTTGGATTTAAATACATTGACCTGTGCTCTGAAACAGCTGTAAATGATTTTATTTTCATCCAAACAAGTTTTTGGTTGGGAAATTTAAATCACTGTCGTTTTCAATTGGCAGACTTTTGATTACTGCTGCTGGAATTGAGGAAAAAATAAACCTGAACGCTCCTGTTTGTGTATGTCCCAGCCCATGGGGGTTGAGCAGGAGTAAAACTCGGTGAAGCTCCACCCCAAACAATGAAGGCTGCAGCCTTTCAAAGCTGCGTTCATTGTGCGCTCCAGTCCTTGTTCCTGCAGATTGGGCTGTAGGCTTTAACAGTGTTATAAGCTCCATCCCTGCCCTGCAAAGCAGACAGCCGTGTACTATTCGGTTACTCCTCTGTTACTTAATCAGCGTGCTCATGGGTAGTGACCCAAAGGACTCAGTTTCTGATGCACCAGGGTGTCCTGTGTCCAGTGTCCCCAGGGCAGCTGCTCTTTGGCCACCCTGTGGCATCCCTGCTGGGTGTTCCCCCTGACCAGCGAGATCGCGCTCAGCATGGACTCTCTGCAGCTTAACTTTGGGTCCGACAGATGAGGGAGGGATCCAGACTTCAGGGCTTTAAGTGGGACCCATCTCGGCTCTGCCTAGCTCCCTTCCCATCTTCTGGACATGCTCCACCTGTCCTGTTAGCCCATGCCCTGCAGCACTCAAAACACAAGATGTGCACCTTTGCTCATGACTCCTGACAGCAAGGCACTTTTCTCTTCAGTGAGGTAAGGCATAGCTGATGATGGAGGTCAGCATGTGGTGGTGCCTTTGCTGCTGCTGCTTCTCATTTCTCACCCGATTGCTCTGCTGTGAGCTTCTCCACCAACCACAGCCCCTTCCCAGTCTCCTTTCGGTCCCTGCCCAGACAATTTTCCCCTTCTCTGAAGGGCTGCAGCCCTTCTGCTACCAAAAGCCTGCTGATGGTTTCCAGTGCATCCAGCACACAGTCTGGATCAGCTGTTAGTTTTTTATCTAAATAGTGCCAGAAAAGGATATGTTTCCTATCTGTCTTTCCATGGAAATCCGATACTATGTACAGCTAGAATGAAATTAGTTAGAAACTGGAGTTCAGTGTTGCACAACTCCCATCCCCACCTATTTCTGTACAGATTGTGGGAGCAGCTTCAGTGGCTGGACAGCACTGAGATGCTGTCTGCAGGATGTAAGAGTGTTCCATATGCTCGTATCTGAAGGAATGTATTGTGAGCTCTGTCCTATTTGATATTGGGGGTAGGATCCAGACATAGCACTACTTTCTTGGTTCCTTTTTCAAGGGCAGTTGTGTAAGAGTTACAGAGAATGTCTAGGGCTGTGTTCCTGGTGTTTTGTTGTTGTTCTATTGATGTTGTCCCATTTCAAAGGCAAGAAAAGAAGCTTGTTTCCAGGCAGCCCTGGTGTGCCTGAAGTTTCTCTCTGTATGTTAGCACTACCTGCTTCTCTGCTCCTTATTCATCTGATCTACAGTGTGCTGGGGGTGCTGAAGGAGCCAATGAAATCTTAACAATTAAGTCATTTGTGTTTTTTTTAAACAAAAGTGTTAGCAGATATGCATTTCGTGTTGGGGGTGTGTGTGTGGTTTGGTTTAGTTTGTTTTTGTTTTAAGAGGAAATAGTGCTGGTTGTTTACCTTTCACAGGTTTTTAGGTCTTGGGCAGTTAATATTTTAACTGGCCCCACCTCCACCAACCAATTTGGCCTTTACCAATTGACAGGTCTAAAGAATTACATAAACAGAATCGAAGATCAAAAGCATCTGCCAGGCTGTGAAGCCAGCCACTGGAAAAGTCCAGCACTGTACCAGACAACACTACTTTAACAATCTGAAATTTCTATTTGTTATCTTAAGCCCTAAAATGAGTTAACAATTGAATGCAAGTGCAGCAGTTCAATTTATAATATAAACCCTGTAGTAACAGTATGATTCTTTGCAGGACTCCTGGAGTAGGCAAGTACTGGCTGTGGCATCTCATCAGTTTAGAAGATGTGATTTCTCGGATGAGGGAGCATACAGAGCTCCAGTGTGGAATTCTTAGGAGATTTCTCCTTTACTAGAGCATCTAAGTGCAGAGACTTTTCCATTTATACTTGCAGTTTTCTTCTGCAGCATATTTTCCCTGAATATTGATTTTTCTTTTCTCCCCTTCCCACTGTCCCGCTTAAACATGTTTCTGGAAGATGTAAAAATGTTAACTGTGTTGCTACTTAATGTGTGTCCCCCCCAGTTCAGTACCACCAATTTTGTCTTCAAGGCTGTGGTTGCTAATTTCAGGTGTTATTGCATAAATTCCTCAGGCCGAATTGCTTAGCAGAACTGTTCAGCTGGATGAAGATTTTTGGTTTGGGAATCATAGAATCATAGTGTGACGGTTTGGGAGTTCCCCGTCCCCCCACACTTTGTAAAATGACCCAGACGAGGACTCATTCGGCTGGAAGTTCAGAAATGAAGCTCTGTTTACAACTTAGCACAATGTACAAGCAGATATATACACAATATACAGGAATGTTTACAGAAATATACAAGTTAAAGGTAATACAGAAACACAACACCCCTCCCAGAAATCAGAGACCCCAGGAGGGGCTCCCAACCACCCTTCCACCTTCTCCCCACCCCTGTACCTTACCCCAAGGTTTGCCTTACGTGCAAGGTGAATTTTGAGGATCAGCCAGGGGGATTAGAAGAAAAGTGGTTAGTGAAGTTAGTCAGCAGAGAGGAGAAACCAGAAGCTAGACCACCTGAGATGCTGTGCCCCAGAGACACTGACTGCCCCCCCAGACACCGTTACCTTGTTTTGAGTACTTTTTTCTTAAACATCTCAGCAAGCCTATGAGTGAAGTAGACATCACCATTGTTTCCTTTTCACAGCACATAGTATAATTTTATCTATTAAAATATTCCAATTAGCCTCAAACCAGCACACATAGAATGGTCCCTTTCAACCCAGACCTTTAAAGGTTGTCTGGTCTAACCCCCTCTGCAGTAAGCAGAGGCATCCTCAGCTGTATCAGGTTGCCCAGAACCCTGTCAAGCTTGACATAATGTAAGATGCGTATTATGTGTTAGAATCGACCTATGTTAGTGGATGCAGTTCTGTAAGTATTAAATGGCAGCAGTATGTCAGAGATGGTGGGACCAGGAGTGGGTGCCAGAAATTGTTGTGACAAACAGCTGCTGATGTCTGGGAGATGATAGGGAAAACTGTAACCTATCTGTTCTGACATCATGTAGTATTGCAGAGGAAAATCTCTACCAGGTAAAAAATTGCTGTTAAACCCCAGTAAAAAAAAAAAACAGCAACCCCAGAGACTCCAGCAGAACAACACAGCTGCAGATTCCACACTCTGCCCTGGTGAGGCCACGTCTGGAATATCTTGTCCAGTTCTGGGTCTCTCAATTTGAGAAGGACCTCAGGGAACTGCTTGAAAGAGTCCAGTGCAGAGCCATAAAGATGCTGAAGGCAGTGGAGAATCTTTCTTATGAGGAGAGCCTGAGGGAGCTGGGGCTGTGCTGCTGGGAGAGGAGGAGCCTGAGAGGTGACCTCATGCATGTTGGTAAAGATGTGCAGGGTGAGTGCCAGGAGGACAGAGCCAGGCTCTGTTGAGTGATGCCCAGTGACAGCACAAGGGCCAGTGGTGGGAGCTGAGGCATAGGAAGTTCCGCGGAAACGTGAGGAGGAAATTTTTCCCTGTGAGGGTCAGAGCCCTGGCACAGGCTGCCCAGGGGGGTTATGGAGTCTCCCTCTCTGCAGGTATTCAAGACCTGTCTGGATGCATTCCTGTGTGATCTGCTCTAGGTGATCCTGCTCTGGCAGGAGGGTTGGACTGGATGAGCTTTCAAGGTCCCTCCCAGGCCCTGACACTCTGTGATTCTGTGATAATTTTGAGTACTGGAGGAGAACTTCCCCTCAACTTATCATTTATTTTTTTTAGAAGGCATAGCTTGGTGTGGTACTGGTTGCCACAAAACAGTGGTATGTTGCTCTCTGCAGTCAGTCTGCAGCAAGTGCTGCTGGATGACCTAAGCAAAGGCTGACAGCAAACTGCTAGAGCAGACAGTGTTTTGTTGTGCAGTGCTTGTGGGGTGCCATAGCAGAGGGCAATATTTGGTGCAGTTTGTTTTAATCTTGTTTGCACTCCCTAGAAGAGGTTAGGTTTGCAAATGGGCACTGGCTGCCTTTTTAATTAGCTGGTTATTATGGGTTTAACAGTTAACTGATCCAGGGGAATTAATACCTCAACAGCAACTGAGTTTAGCTTGTTCTGAAAACAAACATTAAATAGGTGTGCTGGAAGCATTAGTCCTTGAGAAGGCATTTACAGGTCAGCTCATAGCTGGAGGTATTTGTTCAGCTATTACAAGTGTTGGGAGTTGCTGCTGGGAATGGGCGTCAGCTAGCTCACCAGTAAAATCCAGATAAGATTATCTAAAATATATGCAGTGCAGATCTGAATTCACCTAATTGAAGCATTTTATATGGTTTTCTTAGGTAATCTCTCATTTTCAGCCACTGTCTGCAGGGAGAAGATAAATAGGACTTGTTGAATTTCACCAGCCTGTTGACAGAAAGTTATCAGTAACTCTGTGTTCACCTTAATGGTTTGCAAGAAAATGCTTCTGCTCTGGCTAGCTGCTTTGTGAGCTCTGCCATGTGTACCAGCAGCAGAACTGATTGTAGTGCTGGTATAAAATTAGGGGCAGCTCCAGGCCGGGGGGAGCCCCACCACACTAGTGTGCTGTTGAGCATTTGTGCTGGAGTGCCATGTTCTGCCATGTACTTTGAGCAAAACTAGAAGTGGGTAGATTGACATTGGATGTTAGGAAGTTCTTCAGCATAAGGGTGGTGAGGTGCTGGACAAGGTGCCCAGGGAGGTGGTGGAAACCTCATCCCTGGAAGTTTTTAAGACCAGGCTGGATGTGGCTGTGGGCAACCTGATCTGGTGTGAGGTGTCCCTGCTTATGGCAGGAGGGTTGGAACTGGGTGATCCTTGAGATCCCTTCCAGCCCTGACAATTCTGTGATTCCATTTTGTGTTTTTGTACAACTAAGTGAGCTTCCCAAGAGAGTTGGGGGATGTCTGTTGTTTCTTTTTTCTTCCACTGTGCACTGTGTCATGGATTTTGTTGCAAGACATAGGGTGTTTGGATGGGGTTTAAAGATCTGGAACACTTCCTGGGTTTCTGCTTGTCAGTTTATGGAGTTAAGTCCTTCATCATCTCAGAAGTTCGTTCCAGCCTCAGTAATTCTGTAATTATGTGGAGGCAAGGAGGCTGGGGGGATTCCTCACTGCTCTCTACAACCACCTGAAAGGAAGTTGTGGAGAGGTTGGTGCTGCTCTCTTCCCACAGGAACAAGATAGAATAATCCTCAAGCTGCAGCAGGGCAGGTTTAGATTGGACATTAGGAAGAATTTTTTCCCAGCAAGAGTGGTCAGACACTGGAATGTGCTGCTCAGGGAGGTGGTGAGTCCCCAGCCTGTCTGTGTTTAGAGGTGGTTTGGCTGTGGTGCTTGGGGATATGGTTTAGGGTTGAACTGTGCAAGGTAGGTTCAATGACTGGAGTTGGTCATCCTCAGAGGCTTTTCCAACCTGAATGTTTCTGTGATTCCGTGATCAAAATGATGCTGTTTTTAGGGACTCACACCAAGGAAAGTGATTAGCTTTTTATCCTGAGGGTGATCAGTATGTACCTAAGGAGCTGCTTCTTGCTCCCAAGTATTTTTCCGGTGTATGATTTGTGCTAGGCCTGTGATACAGCCCAGGAGTCCCAGAGAGAGGAAAAGAGGAACCAGCAGGAATGTGAGGTCACTTCAGAACTGAATAACCTGGATGCCAGAACAACATAGATGAAACTGGCAGAAACAGCAAAATAACCTGTGTGAAGAAACTGGAATGGAAATGTGAGAGAGTGAGGGGCTGTCAGGCTGCTCTTAGGCTTAATTCCAAAGTCGGGATCTGGAGAAGTCTTTCCCAGCCACCCTGTGTGTGTGCCTTACTCTCTGAAGCGTTGATATTCCACCAAACAAACCTCTTGGAAGGAGGAGCTGTGTTTTGGACTGGCAAACCTGTGCTTGGGAGTTTCAATATGGGGCTCTTGTGAGTGTGCTCCTTTCCTGTGCAGCAGGAATCATCCTGCCACTGTCCCTGCAGATGTGTCATGTCAGGGGCACAGTACTTGTTCCCACTGGCAGTTCTGAGGCTCCAGCTTGGGTTTATTTTGCAGGATATAAGATGCTTGTAGAGCATCTTGCCTTAGGCACAGAACTTCATGCTCTAAAATGCTCTTTTCTGAGCTCACCATACCTATTTGAATCGGCTTTCCTGGAGTACTCCACCTGGAGTCCTTTGTGTAGTTCTGGAGCCTCCAGCACAGGAAGGGCATGGAATTGTTGGAACCAGTCCCGAGGAGGCCACAAAGATGCTGAGAGCGCTGCAGCAGCTCTGCTGTGAGGACAGGCTGAGAGAGTTGGGGCTCTGCAACCTGGAGAAGAAAAGGCTTCCAGGAGACCTTGGAGTGGCCCTCCAGTTTCCATTTAGACTGGATGTTAGGAGAAGGTTCTTTACAGTAAGGGTGGTGAGACACTGGCACAGGTTGCCCAGGAAGGTTGTGGCTGCTCCCTCCCTGGAGGTGTTCAAGGCCAGGTTGGATGAGGCCTCGACTGACCTGTACTAGTGGGAGGTGTCCCTGCTTATGGCAGGGGGTTGGAACTGGATGATCCTTGAGGTCCCTTTCAACCTTACCATTCTATGATTCTATGTGTCTGAAGGGGGCTACAGGAGGGCCAGAGAGGGACTGCTGGCAAGGTCTTATAATGACAGGATGCAGAGTAGTAGGTTTCAACTGGCAGAGGGGAGATTGAAACTGGATGTTAGGAAGAAGTTCTTTCCAGTGGGGGAGGTGAGACACTGGCACAGGTTGCCTGGGGAGGTTGTGGAGCACAGAAGCACAGAATGTGATCTTTGATCATGTTCTGTGATTCTGTGCTCTACAACCTCCCTGGAGGTGTTCAAGGCCAGGTTGGACGAGGCCTTGAGTGACCTGTATTAGTGGGAGGTGTCCCTGTCTATGGCAGGGGATTGGGACTGGATGAGCTTTGAGGTCCCTTCCAGCCTAACCCATTCTGTGGTTTTATGATACTTACTATCAATCTCAAGTTTCCTAATTTTTTGTGCATTTATGATACCATTGTGCTACTTCTTCATTATTTATGAACTGGCTTTCAGGGTTCTAGTATTGTTTGCTTATAAAAATAAAATACACTTAAATGGTTTAAATTCCACCCCTTTTCCTCTCCTGTAAACAAACAAACAAAAAAAAATCAACAATCCATGCACAAGTCCCAGACAACAAACAGTGTGTGTCTCATACAGCAGTTTTATCTCAGTTAGCAGGTCCCCTTTGCACTCAGGTCGCCTGACTATGGTTTTGAGACAGAAAGATGGTAGGTATGGGGAACACAAATCTCACTCACAGCATAATGGAGGCACTAGAAATACCACTCACAGTCTTATTGCATTCTCCAATGTTGGTTTAGTTCCATAAAATAATTGTAGAATGCTCTGGATTGGAAGAGATCTCCAAAACTCATCCAGTCCATCCTCTTCTGCAGTCAGAATAGATGTTCTCAGCTAGATCAGGTTGCCCAGAGCCCTGTTCAGCCTCAATTTTAGTATCTCTAGAAACAGACTTCAACCACCTCCTTGGGCAACCTGTTGCAGTGTTCCAGCACCCTCCTGGTGCAGAACTTGTTCCTTGCATCCAATCTCAATCTTCTTTGCTCTAGTTTGAAGCCACTGCCCTCATCCTGTCCCTGCAGGCCTTTGCAAACAGTCTCTCTGCAGCCTTCTTGTAACTCCCTCAGGTACTGGTAGGTTGGTATTATGTCTCCCTGGAGCCTTCTCTTCTCCAGGCTAACACCCCCAGCTCCCTCAGCCTGTCCTCGAAGCACAGCTGCTCCAACTGAGCATTTTTGTGGCCTCTTCTGGACCTGCTCCATGTCCTCCCTAATACTGAGGGCTCTAGACCTGGAGACAGCACTCCAGAGCAAAGTAAATGCAGGAGAGCATCAGAGGTGACTGCAGGAGATCATCTGCAGATTCGGAGTCCTCACAAGAGCAGTAAGTTTCTGTGCAACTTTCACATTTTACTTTACTGCAGTCCTGACTAGTAGGAATGTTGGGTTAGGCTGAGATGCCAGCACAGTGCTACCTTTGAGATTCCAACCTGGGATGTATGGCGTTGGAGTTGAAAGCTTGGAAACCAAGCCGAGATGCTTTGCAAAAGGAGCACATGGGAATTGGGACAGACAGAAACTTTATCTCTTCCCTTGTTCCCAACAGAGAAGCAGACCAAGAGCCTGCTTTCACTTCCTCCTTCAGTAACTGGCCTGGCTATTTTTATAACCATGCTTGTTTGGTTGGGTTTTTTCTTCCCTATCTGACAGGGCCTACAAGAAAGCTGCAGGGGACTTTTTAGGATGTTGGTTAGTGATAGGACTGAAGGGAATGGATCTAAGCTAGAGGAGGGGACATTGAGGTTGGTTGTTAGGAAGAAGTTCTTCTCCATGAGGATGAGGAGATGCTGGACAAGGTGCCCAGGGAGGTGGTGGAAGCCTCATCCCTGGAAGTTTTTAAGGCCAGGCTGGATGTGGCTGCGGGCGACGTGATCTAGTGTGAGGTGTCCCTGCCGATGGCAGGGGGATTGGAACTGGGTGATCCTTGAGGTCCCTTCCAGCCCTGATAATTCTGTGGTTCTCTCTATTCCCAGAATTACTGCACTCACTGGTGGCACTTTTGAACTGCTTTTTTTACTGCTCTACTCTACTCTGTAACATCCCAGGGAGAGATTTACAGACTTTGGGTTGTATTTTTTTTTTTTTGGATTGCAATAGTAGATCACCTCAGTGACCGTATTGCTTTGCATGCCAACAGCTCACTTTACAAGTGTAAGGATAGCTCATGGCAGTTTTATCTTCCTCTGAGGAGTTGCAAGGTTTATGAAGTAGTGTGTAGAAGAAACAGATTTAGAGGCAAAGATGGTAAATAAATAACACAAGATCAAACAAATATGAGTGACAGAGATGGGAACAGAATTTAGCAATGCTCTCACCTCCTACCTTGTAAATGTGAGCTTATGCCTTGCCCTGAGCTTCCTGACCCTTCCCTTGTGGCAGCGCAGAAGTCTGCCTGCCGAGACATGAAGCGGGAATGGGATCTATACTTAAACCAGCTTCTTTCACCCTGCTTCTGAAATTCAAATGAACCCTGAGGAACTCTTACTCATGTCATGAGTAGCTACCTAAGTGCTGGTGCAGATGCAGGCGTGGGGCAGCCTGGCTTCCAGAAGAGAGGAGCTGAAGTTGCTTCCTTTGGGCTAAGCTTAAAATGTTTCTGCTTAGTTTGGTGGAAATTTTTCTTTAAAGAGGAGCCTAAGGACATCATTCTCCCAGTGTAATTAGTTTAATTATATAGTACACTTTAAAGCCTTAAGAAGTATATATAATAAATTGGTGACCACAGTTAATCCAAGATTCAGTACTGTGCTTAGGAGAAAAACCTGCAAGCACATTTTGGAGCAATCAGATGTCATGTAGCTTTGCAGAGGATTTAGGAGGTTGTATGTCACAGAAATGTTAAGACTGGCAAAGCCACTTGGGATCACCAAGTCCAGCCCAGAACCCTGCTCTACAAGGTTCACTCTAAACCGTAGCCCCAAGCACCCCAGCCAAACCACCTCTAAACACAGCCAGGCTTGGGGTCTCCACCACCTTCCTGAGCAGCACATTCCAGTGTGTGACCACTCTTGCTGGGAAAAAATCCTTCCTCATGCCCAGTCTAAACCTGCCCTGCTGCATCTTGAGGCCATTCCCTCTTGTTCTCTGGCTAATGCCCTGTGAGAAGAGACCAGCAGCAACCTCTCCACAAGGGCCTTTCAGGGAGCTGCGGAGAGCCAGGAGGTCTCCCCTCAACCTCCTCTTCTTCACATTAACCATCCCTAGCTCCTTCAGTCTCTCCTCATCAGATTTATTCTCCAGCCCCTTCCCAGCTTCCTTGCCCTCCTCTGCCCTGACTCCAGCACCTCCATGTCTCTTGTACTGAGGTACTGCCCAAAACTGGACACAGCACTCCAGGTGTAGCCTCACCAGAGCAGAGTCCAGGGGGACAATCCACTCCCTGTTGCTGCTGGACACAGCATTTCTGCTCCCAGCCAGGATGCCATTGGCTTTCTGTGCCCCCTGGGCACGCTGCTGGCTCACATTCAGCTGCTTGTCCATTACAGCCCCCAGATCCCTTTCTGCAGGCATCTTTCCAACCACACTGTCCCAAGCCTGCAGTGCTGCTTGGGGTTGTTGTGACCCAAAGGCAAGACCTGTCACTTGTTGAAGTTCATCCTGTTAACGTTGGCCATGGATCCAATCTATCCAAACCCCTCTCTAGAGGCACTGTCACACAGTAATACACAGAGGATATGGTTTGTTTATCTTAAGGTCGCAGTATTTGAGCATTGCTCTGTTACCTGCTGGTTTGGTACTGATTATGGATTCCCTTACTGCTTTGCTGAGTTCACACAGTGTGTGTGACATAATAACAGCTCCAACCTTTTCCATTCTGCTGCTCGTTTCCCACCTCTTCCCCTTGGGCACTTTTTCTTATTTGCTCCCCACTTCTCCTTCTGTGAGGATGTCTTCATCTTTCTCCTGGAGAGAAGGGGGAGATACGTCACTCTTATATCTAGCTTGAGAGGCAGTTCGCTAGTAGCATTTATTTTCTTTCACATGGACTTTCTTGTTAGTGTGTCCTGGTTTGTAAGGATTTGTTGGCTGATTGTTCACTTGGCTTCTGTGAAAGGAATAGAAATAAGCACCTCACCACTCCTGCTGGGATTTTCTCAGCTATTCTCTTCAGTATTCAAGGTGGGAGGTTTTGTTGCTAACTGAGGGATTTGTTACAGCCTGGTTAAACAGCTCTTCCTTAGGACTAGCTTTTTGCCATCCCAGAGTCCTGAGACAAATCCTGACTGTTCCAACCACCACACTGTGTGCAAACACATTGGTTAATTGAGCTCCGACTTGGGGCAGCTAGGAATTTGGATCCCCCACTTTCCTCACAAGCTTCTGGAAGCACAAATGTGCAAAAGCTGTTGGTCCCAGAGAAGTTTTTGCCAGGAAGACCTGGTTATCCTATAAGTAACCAGGACTGTGTACTGTGTGCTGGTGATAATGAGGAAACAAAAAGGAAAAAAAAAAAAAAAAGGGGGTGTGGGGGGGTGTCAGAAAAATGGATATTCACAGGATGCCTTTTTCCCTAGGGCAAAATCACTAATAGCATATGTACAATGTAAACAATTTATTCCAGTATATATTTATAGCCTTGCCTGAGTTTCTTTTTGATGCTATTCCTCTTGACTTGCTTTCACATGGAATTTGGATTTAAACAGCACATTTCAATCTCCTGTCTAATTTTATATATAAATTTTTTTTTCTATGTAGGGGAGAGTTTAAGCTGGTTGTAAATTCTATGGGAAAGTAATTTATTTTTAAAAAGGGGGAAATTGCATGCTTTAGAGGGCTCATGCTGAAAACAGAGAACTGCATTGGTTCCTCCTATTAAGTGATAGCTAAACCAGACTGAAAGTTCTGAGATTTTGAGTTACATTATGATTGGGAATCTTTGCCCTGAAAATATTAGGACTCTCAAATTAGGAGATTCTCTGCTCATGCCTAGCATCTTCTGCAGGGTGATGTGTTACCTTCCTGTCACTGCTGACAGCAATTCTGCATCAAGTAATTCTACTTTGTGTACCAACTCACTGGCAGCTGCTTTTTCTTTTATCTTTAATACCTGAGTAGTCTTCATTGCCTGGGGAACAGGAGATACTCCCCCTGTGCAAAACTTACACACAGTGGTATCTGGGATTTATCATAGAATCACAGAATCACAACATGGGCTGGCTTGGAAGGGACCCCCAAAGCTCATCCCGTCCAACCCCTTCTGTACTCAGCAGGGACATCCTCAACTAGATCAGGCTGCCCACAACCCTGTCCAGCCTCACCTTGAATGTCTCCAGGGATGGGGCCTCAACCACCTTCCTGGGCAACCTGTTGCAGTGTTCCAGCAGCCTCCTGGTGCAGAATTTGTTCCTCACATCCAATCTCAATCTGCTCTGCTCTAACTTCAAACCCCTCATCCTATCACTGCAGCCTTCTTGTAGCCCGCTTCGGGTAGTGGCAGGTCACTGTTAGGTCTCCCCAGAGCTTTCTTTTCTCCAGGCAGTAGTTTTCCCAGTGACTTTAGTAAAACCACTTCTCTTCTAGAAGAAGTTTGGGGTTAGTTTGTTTTGTTTTGTTTTGTTTTTTACAGTTCTTCTGTAGCAGACTACTTGACAACTTTGTGGGGAAGAAAACCACAGTTACTCTCTTCCAGGAAACAAATTTAGTTAGCGGAAGGATTTGTATGCTAAAATAGTTCACTGTGTTGTCTGTGTTGCTTGAACTTGCTGGATATTCAGATTATTTGTGGAGTGGCACCATTGCGTCATACATTTCTTTACTAAGTAGGCTGAGTAGAGTTTGCTGTGATACCAGTGATGAATTTAGTATAATAAAGTTAAACTAATCACAGGGCCAGGTACCAGGAGGCATATTTCTTGTGCTACAAAATACACCTATTTTTAAACAGCACTAAGAGTGACCTAACTGCAGGCACAACTGTATTTATAAAATAGCTCAAAAGAATTTTGAAGTACCGAGATGCATTTTGGGGCAGTGACGTGACATGTTGGTCATTGCCGCCTTCCACTACTGACTATTAGATTCCAGTTGTTACCAAACAATATTAGTGGAAGCTTGCGGGAGGAAATATGGTGTAAGAACTCAGGTTCTTCATGGTGGAGTTGCTGGAATTCTTGACAAATCTGTGATCTGCATCAAATGATACAGTTTGATAGTTTCTCCAGCTCTGGGTTTTACAACAGAGAAGAGAAAAGAGAATAGGCAGTGAACACTAAGCCTCCTGCTTTGGGCAGGTTCTGTCGATAGAGAAATAAGCTGATGTGAAACTGGATGGGTGTAATCAGACATCTTCTGAGATGTTTGCAAGGTGAGGCAGAGCAGCTGTCAAAAATGTTCTTGTGCAAATGTGGTTATCTTTATGTTTGGACTAACCAACATTTTGTCTTCACAGCAGCTATACTTCTGAATGGAAGTGGCTTGCAGACAGAGCTAGAATTGGCAGCCGCTGGACATGGCTTCAAGCCCAGATTTCAGAACTAGAATACAAAATCCAGCAACTAACCGACCTTCACAGGCAGATACGTGCCACCAAGGTATTGTCTGTAAGCTCAGAACTGGGCTTTTCAAATAATCTTCTGACAGTCTGTCTTGTGCTGTTTGTTTCTGTAGTTCTTTGTTGTTGCTGTTTGTTTTGCCTCAGAGTTCTTCTACCTGCACAGGCTGTTGCATGCAGAAGCTAACCAGAAGGACATCAGGAGCTAAAAAGTATTGTACCCTTGAGACACCAGTACAGGACTGGGAGGTGGGAACTCTTAACTTGCCATCTGTGGTAGTGGCTTTGTTAGTAACTTTCAGAGGCCCAACCCAGGGTGCTGCATTTATCACACTGTAGTATTTCCCTCTGCAGAACAGGTGAGGTTTAGCCTTCAGTCGAGGTGGTTGGTAGTTCACTTTTTGTCTTGTGGGATTTCAGGGTGGGCTTCTTTTAGTTATTTACAGCCCGTGTTTATTCTGAGGATTAGCAGGTTAATGTTTGTACAGCACTTTGAGCGGGTCAAGGATTAATTATTGCTAAAATTCCAATGTGTGTAACTCATGCACTAATTTTTGTAAGACGAACTGGCTAGACAGTGGGAAAGTCACATTCCTAAAACATTAATAATCTAGCTATCAGTTTAATGGCTTCCCCAGGTCAGTCTCGTGTGCAAGAAGCTGAAACCTGTGATAATTCTGGTGGAGTGATAGTTAGGGTGTTTAGAGAAGGGCACTCTGGCCCTTGTTTAGGTTGTCTGATTTGTGCCAGGGTCAGACAAGCACAGATGAAGAGGAGCCAGAAGATGTGTTAGGCTTTCTGTAGCTGAATGCAAGATGTAGAGAGGGTTTAAAGGGAAATCACCCCAGAGAGCTATTCCTTCTGAGAGCCTAAAGAAAAACTATTCTCTCTTCTCGTTTTGCCCTCAAAGCCTTTGTTTCCATATCCGACTTTGCTTTCTTCTGCTCACAACTTTTCCCCCCTCAAGTTTTTCTCTAAAAAATCATGGAAGAGCCTTCATCTGAGGGCCTGGCCTGCTTCTGCACCTGCAGAAAGGAAAGGAAATGGTGTGTTCTGATGAAGGGTGAGAATGCCTGTATTTTGGAGTGTTCCTAAATGCCAGGTACCTTCGCACTGTTACACCCAGAAGCCTTCAGCCCTTACAGTGGCGTAGGTCTCATGGGCTGCGGAAGACAGATAAATAAATGAGAAATGAGAGAAAGAACTTTGTTTCAGTCATGCGTTTTCTTCACATGAGGTGGTATGCTGGCTTGGAGCCTAGTCATCTTCCTGCTGGAGATCTTTAGTAACATTCCTTTTTGCAGACTTCATGCCCTTTTGTCCAGTTGTGGTATTCAGTGCTTGGCATCTTGTCCCATGGGGAAGGCAGAGGTGCATTTGCTTCGGCTGTGCTTGTGTTCTGGAGCTGTTTGTAGCACACCAGTGGGCTGGTAGAAGAGCTCTTTGTTTTCAGTTAGTGGCTAGAAAGTAGTTACACAACATCATTAGAATTTGCATGCTGTCTTTAAAGGTCCCAGAGTGGGGTTTGGAGTGTTCCTAACATCCAGTCTCAATCTGCTCTGCTCTACCTTGAAACCATTGCCCTTGTCCTGTCCCTGCAGGCCTTTGCAAACAGTCTCTCTGCAGACCTCTTGTAGTCCCTTCAGGTACTGGCAGGTTGCTATTAGATCTGCTTGGAGCCTTCTCTTTTCCAGACTGAACACCCCCAGATCCCTCAGCCTGTCCTCGTAGCTGAGCTGCTTCACCTCCCTGAGCATTTTTGTGGCCTCCTCTGGACCTGCTCCGTTAGGTCCATGTCCTCCCTGTGTTGAGAGCTCCAGAGCTGGATGCAGCACTGCAGGTGAGATCTCCCCAAAGCAGAGCAGAGGGTCAGGATCCCCTCTCTCCATCTCTGGCTGTGCTGCTTTGGATGTATCCCAGGCTACCATTCTGTGCTGCAAGCTCACACTGCCTGCTCATGTCCAGCTTTTACTTGTTTGTTTTGTCCAGACCTTTTTGTAATTGACTTACTGTTTCACTGCTTTAATGTCCATCAGTGAATATTTTTTTCTGACTGAAATGTTTACCCAACTGTGTCCTTTAAACGTCAACAGCAAAGACATGAGCTGTGTGTTTGGATTGGAAAAAGAAGTGAGTCCTAGCCAGTGAACAATGATTGCAAGCAGGAGGCCACTCCTCTGACACTCAGCTGCCACAGGAAGGAGATGGTTGGCTTGTGTGCAGTCTCCTGGTCTACTGCATCGTGTCTTCTCCATCTCTGCATGCAGAAGCAGCAGCTCTAGACACTTAAGTGCTTTCCTTTCAAAAAATGTATACCTGCAAAACAAAACAATTCCATTTAAGGCTAGGAGGGGGAGAAGGAGAGAGTTCATTGACAAAACCTACTGGTTGTCACCCATAGTCTTCCTCTGTCTTCTGTGTCAGTTCCATCTCTCCCTTTTTATACAGTCTGTCCATTTTCTCTTTCCTTTCCTGCTTCCACCTTTCTAAGCTTGGTCAACAGGATTCTGCAGCTGAAAAAATTAACCTTCCAGTGGAGGCAGGGCGGTGTTCCCTTCTTTCCACCACTTCTCCTGTGTGTCTTCCCCTTTCTCTGGATTTATAATTTGTGGTTTCGACTTTTGTCAGTTGTTTTTCGTTGTTCTCTCTGTGGTCATAATCTGTGATTATTTCAATAAGAAGACCTAAAGAGCGTAGAGTGTGTCAAGCTGCTGAGCTAGCTTGTCCTTCTCTTGTGACATGCAACAATTAGGTCTGTACTTGAATTTCATAGGTTCATAGAATGGTTTGGGTTGGAAGATCATCCAGTTCCAACTCCTACTGCTGTGGGCAAGGGCTCCTTCCCCTAGACCAGGTTGCTGAAGGCTCCATCCAACCTGGCCTTGAACACCTCCAGGGAGGGGGCATCCACGACCTCCTTGGGCAAGCTGTCCAGTGTTTCACAATCCGCACTGTAAAGAATTTCTTCCTAATACCCTATCTCATTCTCCCCTCCTTAAGCTCAAAGCTGTTCCCCCTCATCCTATCACTATAAGCCTTGATAAAAAATCCCTCCCCAGCTCTTTTGCCACGAACTTGTAAGTGCTGTTGGTCTACAGATGGTAGATACTGTCTGTATCTGTACAATACTGTCTGGATTTGTTTTCATCTGCTGTACATGGGAAAGCACAGGTGATGGCTTCTACCTGCCTATGGAGTGTGGAAAATTCAGTGTTGACCTGATAGAGTTTCAGCAGCTCTCTGTCCCTTTTGGGCACTAAAACAAGTTTTCAAGCACCTGTGTGTTTTTTAGAGACTGTCTTCATTCTTAGCTTTGAATTTGTAGCTCAAACAAGGGAATAAGTTAGAGACACAATGAGAAAAGGACAGTTTCCCATTTTCTTTTACTCTATCCTTTGAAGTCTCTCTGAGACTTGCTTTCATGTTTTAGGGCAAGCTGCCGCTGAGGCTGGAGTGAGGTATGAGTAAAGCTACAGGATCTTTAGTTTTCCATAGCCCAGGTGAAGTGTGTCTTGCTTAAAGAAGCAGCATAGGAGTTCCTTGTGTTCGTGTGGTGCCAGTCTTACTTGGCTTTAGTGGGATATTCTCTCTCACTAGAAAAAGAGTTTGAGGCAGTGTGATTGAATGGTCTCATTCTTTCATTACCTAGCTGACATTTGAGTACCAGTCAGTACTTAAAAGCAAGTATCTTTCCTTTTCTCTTTGGATAAAGCCTGCAGAGGTTTCAGAGCCTTTGCTGAGTATCACATTTATTTGCTCAAGATAATGAGAAATTTAGGAACTATTTGAGGAGCTGCTTTTGACTGCTACAAAGGTATTTTTGCTTTTTGCTTAAAGTTTCTAAGTTGTCAAACCATTTGAAGTGTTACCTAGGATTGCATTTCACACTTTTACCTTTCCGATCTGTTGTGTGGAAAGCACAATGGGGATATTCTTTTTCTAGTTCCATTTATGAAGCTCACCTATTTTTCTACTATATAAAGTTATTTTTATCTTACTGGTGACATTCTCTAAAAATACTCACCTGAAATCGATGACTGCATTGTAAAAAGCTTTAGTTTTGATTTGTATACATCTCTGCTACAGAAAATAATGATGATCTCGAGGTTTTGCTTAGCACTTGGGCAGGAACAGGAAGAGGAGAGCACCTTAAAATGCGAGGTTTGTTGGCTGCAAAGATTAAAACTAACCTCAAATAGAAAATTATTGTTTCTTATAGAAAAAAATCTCTTCTTAAATAACAGGCAAAGTGTTTCACAGTTACTTTTAATGAATCTGAATTTCTGATCTGAATTTCGGCACAGATGTTTAGGCAGTGGTGTAACAGTAGAGGGTCTGCTTTTAAAAGGAATAGCTTATATGATGCAGTTTTTCATTAATGAAAATCCCTACCGTTTCTATGTTTTAGCTGTTAAGTGTATTTAAAATTTAGTTGGAGTTCTTCAGAGTGTTGCTGGGAGGATTTAAGGGGGATGTGCCCCTTAAAAATGATTTAGGAGGGTTAATCCATTGTCAACCAACTGTGTTCAATTGCTGTTGTCTAGGGGATGGTGATCGTAGAAGAATTCCCATTTCCAAAAGACATTTTGAAGAAGCAAATGCAATTGACAGACCAAGAAGCTTTATTAAACGCCACAGGGAACTCGCAAGCTGCCATTGAGAGACAGGATGACTTTGAAATGTCACCCAGCAGCCCTACTCTGCTTTTACGAAACATAGAGAAACAGGTAAAGTAAAACCAGAACTGAACGGAACCAACCGGTTTGCTTCAGAAGCAGGGCAGCTTCCATGGTGATGGCTTCCAAAAAGGAAGATATTTTGCAGTCCCCAGAATGGATGCTGATGAATTGAAGGGCTTGAATAACTGCATTGTACACCAGACTTACAAATTAACCTTTTCTTTCTGACCTGTCTGCATCACCCCTTTGTTGCCATCAAAGCGGCCACATAACAGCTTATAATAGCTATCTACAAACCTGCCTCTCCTTTATAGGTAGGTTCAGGGTAGGGTTGCCACAGATTGCTTCAGGAAGTACTTCTGTGAGATGAAAGAGTACAGCTGAAGACGGAGGTGTGTTACACTTGAAAGAAAAAAGAAAGTTCCAACAGAACATAATTGTTGGTCTGTTGGATTGCCACAGGACTCCAGGATGCCAGGTTCTTCGCAGGCATAGCCTGCCTGTAGCTATGAGCAGAGGTTTGGTTCATGGGGTTCAAACCAGTCTTTTCCAAGGTTAATTCCAGGAAATGTGTTACAGACTCCAGCAGGATTTTTCTTTTGCTAGAAGGTATAAAGAATGTGGTAAGATCACATTGCTGAAGGAGATGCAGGAAATGTGCTTTGTGTGGTTAGCATGAAGCAAAGCTGCTAAAGGCAGCAAGGAGCAGGGACCCTGCTGCTGGACATCCACTCTTCAGCAGATACAGGTTTTTAAAGGGGGTCAAAAGTAGCTTTGGATACTCATGTTTGTTTCTGAATCTCTGTGCCATTTTTTCTTCTTTGATCATCAGACTTTCCTGTTCTTAAAATGCTTCCCATGTGATAGATTGTATCCAACAGACAGGAGCAAGGAAGCAGCAAAACAGGGTCTTGGTACGCACAGTGCTGGCAATTGCACAACAACAACCAAAGAGGATTTTTAAAATGTGGTGAATGTCCCCTCTTTAAGGACTTACTTGGAGAGTTTAACTTAGAAATTATTTGGAAGTAAAGATGTTCTTCATTGGAGACATCTCACAAATTGCATCTGATTTCTTCCTTTTACATCACAAAAAGGCTCTGAGATTTGATTTGCTTTTCAACTATCAATCCTATAAATCAACCTTGACTCTGAAGGTCTGAGCTTCTTCCTGTTCCATGTTACAAGGAATGATGCTGGAGGCTGAAGTACATCCACAGATATTCCCACAGAATTACTCAGCCCTATGTTAAAGCATTTCTTTGTTAAAAGTAAATAATTTTACTTACGCACAAACAAAAAAAATAAAGTCTCTGAGCCAGGCAATTTTTTGTTAAGACTCTTTTCAAGGCCTTTCTTTTCACAGCTATGCAGTATTTACAAACCGTCCATATTTTCCCTTGTGAGTTGGAGGTCTACCATTGTTTTAGTGTTTCTGTAGAGTAGAGGCTTCACTCCTTACAGAGTGAATTCTGGAGAGAATGTTAAATCAATCTACTTAATATTGTCATAGAATCATAGAACCATAGAGTGGTCTGGCTTGAAAGGGGCTTCCAGTCCAACCCTTCTGCACTCAGCAGGGACATTCTCAACTAGATCAAGTTGCCTACAACCCTGTCCAGCTTCACCTTGAAGATCTCCAGGCACGGGGCCCCAGCCACCTCCCTGGGCAACCTGTTGCAGTGTTCCAGCAGCCTCCTGGTGCAGAACTTGTTCCTCACATCCACTCTCAATCAACTCTGCTCTTGTTTGAAGCCATTGCCCTCGTCCTGTCCCTGCAGGCCTTTGCAAACAGTCTCTACAGCCTTCTTTAGCCCCTTCAGGTACTAGAAGGTCACTGTTAGGTCTTAGCAGAGTGGTCTCTTTTCCAGACTGAACACCCCCAAATCCCTCAGCCTGTCCTCGTAGCTGAGCTGCTTCAACCCCCTGAGCATTTCATGGCCTACTCTGGACCTGCTCCATCAGGTTCATGTCCTTCCTGTGTTGAGAGCTCCAGAACTGGATGCAGCACTGCAGGTGAGATCTCCCCAAAGCAGAGCAGAGGGTCAGGATCCCCTCTCTCCATCTCTGGCTGTGCTGCTTTGGATGCATCCCAGGCTGCCCTTGGCCTTTTGTGCTGCAAGCTCACACTGCCTGCTCATGTCCAGCTTTTACTTGTTTGTTTTGTCCAGACCTTTTTGTAGTTGACTTGCTGTTTCACTGCTTTAATGTCCATCACTGAATATTTTTTTCTGACGTGAAATGTTTACCCAACTGTGTCCTTTAAACGTCAACAGCAAAGACGTGAGTTGTAAGAAAATGAAAAACAATGCTCTGCCTCATTGCAGAGGCAAAACAATGTATGCCTCATACATGGTAGTGCCTCAAAATGTAGCAGATTGAGTGCAGCCACAGCAGGTTTCCAGATGATACCAAGCTAAGTGGTGCAGCTGATAAGACTGAAGGACAGGATGGAGCCATCCAGAGGGACCTGGACAGGCTGGAGAGGTGGCAAAGGAGAATTTAATGAGGTTCAATAAGGTGAAGTGCAAGGTCCTGCACCTGGTTTGGGGCAACCTTCAATATCAGTCTGGGCTGGGGGTTGATGGAATTGAGAGCAGCCCTGCAGAAAAGGACCTGGGAGTGCTGGTGGGTGAGAAGCTGAACAGCAACCAACAATGGGCACTGGCAGCCCAGAAGGCAAATCATGTCCTGGGCTGCATCCAGAGTGTCGTGGCCAGAGATGGAGAGAGGGGAGTCTGTCACTGCTGCTCTGCTCTGGAGAGACCTCACCTGCAGTACCCTGTCCAGCTATGGGGCCCCCAGCACAAGAGACACATGGACCTGCTGGAGAGGGTCCAGAGGAGGCCACAGAGATAATCAGAGGGCTAGAACATCTCTCCTTTGAAGACAGGCTGAAAGAATTGGGGTTGTTCAGCCTGGAGAACAGAAGGCTCTGGGAAGACCTGAGAACTGCATATCAGTATTTGAAAGGCAACTGTGAGCAGGCTGGAGAAGGACTGTTCAGAAGGGCTTGGAGTGATAGGACACGGGGCAATGGTTTAAAACTGGAGCAGAACAGGTTTACGATGGACATCAGGAGCAAGTTCTGCCCAGTGAGAGTGGTGAATACTGGAACAGGTTGCCCAGTGGCTGAGGCCCTGTCCCTGGAGACATTCAGGATCAGACTGGATGTGGCACTGGGCAGCCTGATCTAGTTGGAGGTGTCCCTGATGCCTGCAGGGGGCTTGGACAAGATGACCTTTGAAGGTCCACTCCAACCCACTGCAATCTCTGAATCTGTGCTGGAGCAGACTCTGCAGAGAGGATGTGGAGTCTCTGGAGACTTTCAAGACCTATCTGGATGTGCTCCTGGGTGATCCTGCTCTGGCAGAGGAGTTGGACTCCGTGATCTCCAGGCCTCCCAGCATTCTGTGATCCAGTAGAGAACTCAGTAACCTTTAGCCATTCTTGCTTTAAAGCATCTTATCTCTGAATGACAATCCTCCAAAACACTGTAAAAAGCTTTTTTCTTTAGCCAAAGGATGCCAGTTCAAATCCATTCATTTTATTTTCTCTTTAGTGTGCAGCATGCAGTTTCTTCCAAGAAAACTACATTTATTGTCAGAGTAGCCTTTAATTTAAGGTTTGACATTTAAAACAAAAAAATCATTGTGAAATGTTGTCTGGAGTCAGTCCACAATTCATTGCTTCATAAGGAGTAATTCTTATTCTGAACAAATATGCTGCATTTGTTTGAGGCAGTTTTGAGGGACCAGGTTTTGGTGGGAGGAGAAGGAGACTTCTCATTGCTATATTCGAGGCTACTAGAAGATTTTAGCTGGTATGTCAGTACTTACCCTTCCTTTTGTAACAAAACACCTTTGTCCAACCCAGTCAGCGATGAAGAGAAAGGAAAATACTTGGAGCGAATAAAGTATGCAATGAGTAGACAGCAGAGTTTTTGTTTTTCCCTGTTGAAATGCTTGTGGAATGGCCCATTAGCAGCTCTGGCTACAACTGTTGCAACATCAGCTGTAAAATGTTGAGGTTTTCTTTTGCCTTTTTCCAAAACGTAAAATACTAAGATCACAGGATCACAGCATGTTAGGGGATGGAAGTGACCTCTGGGGATCTTCCAGTCCAATGCACTGCCAGAGCAGGAGCAGAGAATCCAGCACAGGTCACACAGGAACACATCCAGACAGGCCTGGGAAGGCTCCAGAGAAGGAGACTCCGCAACTTCTCTGGGCAGCCTGTGCCAGGGCTCTAGGACCCTCACAGTTGTTGCTCATGTTGAGGTGGAACGTGCTGTGCTGCAGTTTCCATCCCTTGCCCCTTGTCCTATGCCAGGGCACAAGTGAGCAGAGGCTGTCCCTGTCCCTTCTTTCCCCCAGCCCTCAGCTATTGATAGACATTGCTCAGATCCCCTCTCAACCTTCTCCTCTGCAGACTAAGCAGCCCCAGGGCTCTCAGCCTTCCTCCTCAGGCAGTGCTGCAGTCCCTTCAGCATCCTTGTAGCCAGTACACCCCTGTCCCCCTTGAGCTGGTGATCACTAATATGTTTTGTGTAGTACTTACTCAAACCTGTAAAGAAAGTCCTTGACAGGTTTTGTTGGGTTCCTGTTGTTTGGGGTCTTCACTGTATAGTTGAACTTAATAATGGTGAAAGAAAAAATATGGCACACTTGAGTATTCCGAAAAGAAAACTCGGTGTGATTATTCCATGATGTGTGTAACTGAAATTACAAAACTAAGAAAAGCTCAGGGCTTTTGAGCTGTTCACACAGGGGCACAGAGTTGGTGAGGCTGGAATAGACCTCAGAGATCATCT
>VWYK01087192.1:38135-53703 GCA_013399775.1 Semnornis frantzii
GAGCTGCACACAGTGCTCCAGGTGAGGCCTGCCCAGTGCCAGTGCAGCGCAGAAGGACCTCCCTATGCTGCTGGTCACACTGCTCCTGATACAAGCCAGGATGGCACTGGCCTTCTGTGCCAGCTGGGCACCCTGCTGTCTCATGCCCAGCCACTTGTCACCCAGCACTGCCAGGTCTTTCTCTGCCAGTCTCTCTCCAGCCACTCACACCCCAGCCTGTAGTGCTGCATGGGGTTGTTGTGGCCAAAGTGTAGGACTCTGCACTTGACTTTGTTATACCTCATCCTGTTGGCCTCATCCCATGGACCCAGCCTGGCCAGGGCTCTCTGAAGTGCCTTCCTACCTTCCAGCAGATCCGCACTGCCCTGTTAAGTGGGGATAAAGGTCTGACTGCCTTTTCTTTATTATTATCTTTCCCAGAGTGCACAACTGAGTGAAATCATCAGCAACCTGATTGCTCCACTCAATCTGTCTCCAGCTTCTTCAGCCCTTTCATCCAAGCCCTGTCAGCACAGGCAGCTGGTCAATGGCATCTCCTTCAGGTAGGTGACACTATGGCAGCATTTAAATTTTTAAAATTTTTTTTGGGAACAACTTTTGGTGAAGTTATGTAGGTTGAACAGATACCCACTGCAGTAGTGAATCCCAAAAAGAAAGGTGCTTCTTGCAAGCTTCAAAAGAGGGCAAGGCTGGCTTGTAGGGCTGAAATTAGTAGGTCTTGTTTTGTTCTTAAAGACACCACTTTAAGAGTCACTGTGAGTGCATTTATTCTTTAATAGTCACTGTGAGTGCATTTCAGTCCTGGGAAGATGAAGATACATGAAATCATGAAAGGAACAGAACCTCTGACTATTTCAGGCTTAAAGTGTTCTGTCATGACAAACGCAACTTCATTTCTCAGGATGTTAGGGACTGGGGAGGCAACCTCTGAAGATCTTCCAGTCCAATCCACTGCCAGAGCAGGAGCAGAGTCTAGCACAGGTCACACAGGAACGCATCCAGACAAAGGCTCCAGAGAAGGAGACCACAACCTCTCTGGGCAGCCTGTGCCAGGGCTCTGGGACCCTCACAGTCAAGAAGTTGTTGCTCATGTTGAGGTGGAATGTGCTGTGCTGCAGTTTCCATCCCTTGCCCCTTGACCTGTGCCAGGGCACAAGTGAGCAGAGGCTGTCCCTGTCCCTTCCTTCCCCCAGCCCTCAGCTATTGATAGACATTGCTCAGATCCCCTCTCAGCCTTCTCCTCTGCAGACTAAACAGCCCCAGGGCTCTCTGCCTCTCCTTATCAGCAGTGCTGCAGTCCCTTCAGCATCCTTGTAGCCCTCCCTTGGACTCTCTGCAGTAGACCCCTGTCCCTCTTGAACTGGGGAGCCCAGAACTGGATGCAATATTGCAGGTGAGGCCTCACCAGGGCAGAGCAGAGTGGGAGAAGCTTCCTCCATGTGCTGGACACACTCTTCTCAGTGCCCCCCAGAGTGCCATTGGCATCCTTGGCCACCAGGGCACATTGCTGTCCCATGGATGATTTTTGGAAAAGCAATGATATGGCCTTTCCTAGGTTAGTAGAACACATAAGCAGTGTCTGTCAGCTGTGCCTTAGTGTGGGCCAGTGGCAGCTTTTAGTGGCAGCTTTGTTAAGTTGAAGCACATCAGTCTTCAGCACGAGGCCAACTTTAACTTTGCCAGATACTTTTCCAGGAATTTGGAGATCATACTTTTCCATTTTTTGGTCTTTTGTTCTTTGTCCAGCATGACTGCAACAGCTGATAATTAATATGGTAGGAGGTATTTGTCAGTATTAGTCCATACTTCTTAGTAGTAATTCCATCTGTTATTCCAAGATTTTAACACCCAGCCCAGGCTGTGATCAGTATTAGTCTGAAAGCGGCATTAGGGTTATTGACTGCAGTCCTGTCTTACAGCAGCCCCAGGCTTGCAGGAAATTTGATGTACTGGCAATGCAGTTTTTGAGATCAGAGGGGTTGCTGGTTTTATAGAGCCCTTAATTAGTATCAGGTGGGTGAAGAAAGTGCTCCCTCCTGGAGCTGGGAGTGGTGGTGGCAGTGGCTGCAGCAGAATGTCACTTGCTGGCTGCCTGAGCTGGCTGTGCTGTCTGGTTCAGCAGCTTTGCTGCAGAGGCTGTGGCCTCCCACTGAGAGATTAGAGTGGGCAACGAGGATGGGCAGCGTGAGTGGGCAGCTCAAATGGGCAGCGTGGGTGGGTCGATTGGATGGGCAGTTCAAATGGGCAGCTCAGATGCGCAGCTCGGATGTGCAGCGCAGGTGGGCAGCGTGAGTGGGCAGCTCAGATGGGCAGCATGGATGCACAGCATGGATGGGCAGCTCCTCTGTCTGCCTTCTGCTCCACAGCCGCTGTGTGAGCCTGGCCAAAATGCGAGGGTGAAGGGGTCCTGTCATGTAGCATTTGTGCTCCTGAGCCATCAGCTGGTGACAGGTGCTGGAGGCACAAAGCAGAAGATTAGCTGTGGCGAGACAAGGCAGTTTTACACCACTGATGATGTGGGCAGGGAGAAATGTATTAGAATTCAACAAGGGCAAGGGCAAAGTCCTGCATCTGGTAAAAAACAACCCCATGTACCAGGATAGGTTGAGGACTGACCTGCTGGAAGGCAGCTAAGGGGAAGAGGGCCTGGCGGTCCTAGTGGAAGGAAGGATGCCCATGAGCCAGCAGTGTGCTCTGGTGGCCAAGAAGGCAAATGGCATCTGGGGTGTATTAGAAGAGCTGTGGTGAGTAGGACGAGAGAGGTTCTCCTGCCTCTCTACCCTGCCCTGGAGAGGCCACATCTGGAGTACTGTGTCCAGTTCTGGGCCCCCCAGTTCAAGAGGGACATAGAACTGCTTGAGAAATTCCAGCACACAGCCACAAAGATGCTGAAAGGAATGGAACAGCACTGTTAGGAGGAGAGCCTGAGGGAACTGGGGCTGTGCTGCTTGGAGAGGACCCTGAGAGGTGACCTCATTCATCTTGGTAAAAATGTGCAGGGTGAGTGCCAAGAGGGTGGAGCTGGACTCTGCTGGGTGATGTCCAATGACAGCATAAGGGCCAATGGTGGAAGCTGAGTCGTAAGAAGTTCCGCAAAAACATGAGGAGGAATTTTTTCCCTGTGAGGGTGACAAAACACTGGAACAGGCTGCCCAGGGGAGGTTCTGGAGTCTCCTCTGAAGATACTCAAAACCTACCTGGACAGGTTCCTGTGTAACCTGCTCTAGATGATCCTGCTCTGGCAAGGGGGTTGGACTGGATGAGCTTTTGAGGTCCCTTCCAGCCCCTGACATTTGTGACTGTGATTCTGTGATTGCTCTGAATTCTGGAATAAACTCAACCTTGAAATAGGAGTTGCTCATAGAGTTGAGGAAGGACTCCTGCATTTAAAACTGTTTTTAGGAGTCTGTGAAGGGAGAGACTCCAATAACAGCAGTTTGAATCCACTTCTGATTTATCAGGCACTGCCCAAAATCAGTCTTCTTTGCATTATATCAGTACCACATTGATTTGCTCGCAAACCACTCTCTCCAAGGTTGGTGGTTTTCTTCTCGTGACCTGTAAAAGCCCAGATAAGAATGGAAGAAGTTGGCAGGTTTTCTCAGGGCTGTAACTCTTAAGTTGCAGTAGGTGAGTTGGCTATTGGAAGGAAACCTGAGGGATTTGAGATCTTTCCAGGTGTTCTCTTCAAAATCAGTTAAATGTTTTGTTTTAATTTTTCACTTAGAACTAAAGAATAGAACCACAGAATGCTCTGGGTTGGAAGGGACCTCCAAAGCTCATCCAGTCTGACCCCCTCTGCACTCAGCAGGGACACATCCTCAACTAGATCAGGTTGCCTACAGCCCTGTCCAGTCTCACCTTGCATATCACAGAGTTGTCAGGGCAGGGGCCCTACCATGGGCAGAGACGCCTCACACCAGATCATCTTCCCCAGAGCCACATCCAGCCTGGCCTCAAGAACCTCCAGGGATAAGGCTTCCACCACCTCCATGGGCAACCTGCACCAGGTCTCACCACCCTCATGCAGAAGAACTTTTCCGTAACATCCAATCCAAATCTCCCCTCCTCTAGACTGGATCTATTTCTCCCAGTCCTATCACTACCTGACTTCCTAAAAAGTCCCTCAACAGCTTTCCTGTAGTCCACTTCAGATCCTGGAAGGCTACAATAAGGTCTCCTCAGAGCCTTATCTTCTCCAGATTGAACAACTCCAACTCCTGCAGCCTGTCTTCTTCTGAAGTGTTTTGAAATCCCCAAATGAATGCTGGTTGTAAGGAGTGGTAACAAAGCATGATACAGAGTGGTTATCAGGAGAATCCTGCAGGAAAAATTAATGCCCCCTACCTCTTGGGTTTTGAGTGTGTTTCAGTTTTTGTGTTATTTTGTTGTTGGAGTAGTCTTGTATGCAATTATTTAATAAGACAGCTGCATGCTATGAGTTAACTTCATCTCTTGGCTGCTTTTTCTTTTGCTTTTTCTAGAGCTTGCTCTGACTGTATGAAGTGCTTGAGAAAGTAGAAATCAAAACTAAGGTGTTTTTTTGAGTTTGAAGAGCAAAAAAAGAAGGATTTTTACTTAGTAAATTGCTGTAAGTAGTTGTTGGCTCTTTAAAAGTAGATCTGACTGTGAGGTTAGGTCTTTGAGGTTGGTAATTGTTGGATTGCAGCATGGTTGGTTACTTGGGCAGCTCCCAGTGGACGTGGTGGGGCGTATACAGTTCTTGGTTGATTAAATGTGGGTAGCTTATGCTTGGTCTAATTTCATTAGTGGCTTCCTTTTTCTGTGTAGTTTTTATTTACTTACTTAGATTACTCAGATGCATGATATGAAAGTGAATATTCATAGAAGCAGTTCCCTAAGCCTGAGCCAACCACTTTCTTCTGAGGGGAAAGGATCAGTACACGCAGTGCTGCTCTGCTGCCTGCTGTGCCTCTGAGTGAGGCCTCTTCTCCTCTGCCAGGCTGCAGAGCAAGAGAAGCCAGGCTCTGAGCTTTGAAAGGAGTGTTCCACACATGTATGAATTTCACATCTGGCAGTGATTTGTTTCACTCTTCTGGAGATCTGAGATCCAAAGAAATCTTGACTGGGAAGCCTATTTGCACAAGTGGCAGGCAAACCATACTGCCATGGCCTGCAGCTCCAAGCCACTGAGCTGTGATCTCTGCTTCGGCTGAAAATGGAACTGTGCACTACTGCACAGGAGGGTACAGGAGGGTAAACAGAGCAGACAGCAGAGACTGAAGAGAGATTATCAAAGACCTGAGCAGACCACTAGAACAAAGGCAAGTATCACAGAAGTAGAGAAGCCAGACTGAGGAGGTTTTTGTTCTGATTTATCTGTGCAAGTTGCCTTTCATGTGAGAGGGAGGTGCATGGAAGTTTAGAAGTTGGGCTTGGCACTTCTTGACCTTGAGACAGGTAATTACAGACAAAATGCTCTTGAGAATTCAGAGTAAGTATTTAAAGAGATCCTCTGCATGGACTTTAAACATTGTCTTTCTTCTTCAGGTCTTAAGAACTGGGTGTTAGCATTACAGAGTCACTGTATAGTCTGGGTTGGAAGGGATCTCCAAAACTCATCCAGTCCAACCCCCTCTGCACTCAGCAGGGACAGCCTCAACTAGATCAGGTTGCTGTCTAGCCTCACCTTGAATATATCCAGGGATGGGGCCTCAACCACCTCCCTGAGCAACCTTTTAGTGTTCCACTACCCTCATGTTGCAGAGCTTGTTCCTAACATCCAATTTAAATCTGCTCTACTCTAGTTTGAAGTCATTGCCCCTGTTGAAAATGTCTCTGCTTAGATGACATTCCCCAGGCTGAGAGAGTTGGGGTTGTTCAGTTTGGAGAAGAGAACACCCCAAGAAGACTTTTTTGTGGCCTTCCAGTATCTGAAGTGGACTACAAGAGAGCTACTGAGGGACTTCTTAGGGTGTCAGGTAATGATAGGACTGGGAGGAATGGATCCAAGCTAGAGGAGGAGAGATTGAGATTGGATATTATGAAGAAGTTCTTCAGCATAAGGGTGGTGAGACACTGGCACAGGTTACCCATGGAGGTGGTGGAAGCCTCATCCCTGGAGGTGTTTAAGGGCAGGCTGGATGTGGCTGTGGGCAACCTGATCTACTGTGAGGTGTCCCTGCCCATGGCAGAGGGGTTGGAACTGGATGATCCTTGAGGTCCCTTCCAGCCCTGACAGTTCTGTGATTCTGTGCTGCAGCAACAAGGTCAAGTCAGGATTCCTGTGGAAGTGAAGTGCAGTCTTCCCACTGAGTCATTCCCACCAGAATAGGAGGGTGTTTTGAATTCTATCCTTGTAGGGTTCCCTATTCTGGTGAGCAGACAGGCTCTGGATTAGTGAGAGAGATCCAAGGTTGTTACACGTGTAGAGTCTTCTACTGCCTTTGAGCCTGTGTTGCCTTTGTGATTGCACAGTGTATTGCTAAGGATCTGAGTGCAGCAAGTGTGCAAGTAGGAAACGTTGGGGAGGGATGATGCTGTAACACTGAGAGTGATTTAGGTTGGGTGTTGGGATCAAGTTCTGCACCATGAGGTAGTGGAGCACTGCAACAGGTTGCCTGGTGAGGTAGTTGGGGCCCCATCCCTGGAGATACTCAGGGTGAGGCTGGATGGGGCTCTGGGCAACCTGATCGAGTTGAAGTCCCTTCCAACCCAGGCCATTCTATGATTCTGTGATTATCAAGGGTAGACTAGGGAAAAGCAGGTGAGAGTGAGCTTTAATGTTAAAACAAAGTACTCTATGTGTTCCTGTAGGCACTGTCACGCTGTGGCTTGAGCTGAGCTTACATTCTTCCAAATGTCTAACCAGCGTCTAGGTCAAATAACCAGGCTCTACTTTCCCTCCTCCTCCAGGACTTCCAGCAGGCCAGGCTTGGGCTGTGTTGGAGGCTCTATTGACACGTCCCTCAAAGTGAAGTTTGATGACCTTGTGTTGGTTAACCTAAGTGTGCAGCCTTGCTAGTACTGATGCAGATGCATGCCAGTGAGTTGCAGCCTCTGCTGAATGCACACTGCTCTGTCCAGCTCTACACTCAGGAGAACTAGAAAATCTCAAAAGCATTAGGGCAGGACTCTATATATCCTTTATATTAGCATAACTTGTGCACTGAATAGAAAGTAAGTGTGTGGAGATTGTGACTTAAAACTCACAGGTGTTAAAAGTGTTAGAGTTCTTGAATTTGGAAAATACAAAACCCATCTGCTTGAGGACTTAGTTTTGACATGTTTCTGTGAGTAGAATGAGGAACACCTCTGGGGTCGCTCAGTCTGGAGAAGAAAAGGCTCTGAGGAGACCTTTGTGTGGCCTTCCAGGGTCTGAAGTGGCTACAAGAAAGCAGCTGAGGGACTTTTTAGGATGTCAGGTAGTGAAGTGATAGGACTGTGATGGAACAAAATAAGAAGTGGGTAGATTCAGATTGGATGTTAGGGAGAAGTTCTTCCTCATGAGGATGGTGAGACACTGGTGCAGGTTGCACAGGGAGGTGGTGGAAGCCTCATCCCTGGAGGTTTTTGAGGCCAGGCTAGAATAGATGTGGCTGTGAGCAACCTGATCTAGCGTGAGGTGTCCCTGCTCATGGCAGGGGCATTGGAACTGGATGATCCTTGTGGTCCCTTCCAGCCCTGACAATTCTATAATTCTATGAACACCAACAACAAACGTCCTTGCCATGACCTAACACAGAAGCCATCAAGCCGCAAGCAAAGCAGCTGGATGGCTTCCTGAAGCAGCCTGCTGAAACATTTTAGTGTTAATCAAATCCTCTCAAAATTCGATAGCCGATGCTAAGCAGCCTAGGAAATCTTGGCCAGTATTTAACTTATTGTATGTCCTCCTCCCACTAATCATGCCACTGCAGAGCTTCAGACAACAGGGAGGTCTCCTCTTCCAGCAGCTGGCTGCTTGATCATCAGCACATCAAGAAAAGAAGAAGAGAGAGGACAAGGCTGAGATCTTTCTCTGTTACTAATATGAGCACATCTGCCCGAACAAGGCCGCTTCACAGTTTCCAGAAGAGGAAGCTCTACAGAATGCACAATGCCTGCTACTGGAATCAGCAGGTAGGCCCCCCACCCTTTCTTCCCAGGAGGCAAAACCTAAACTTCCAGCTGCTGGAGCCTGCATATGTCTTGTCTGGTATGTCAGCAGAGTGGTGCAGGCTGAGCTGGTTGATTGTTCTGTGCAGGGAGTACGCAGTGTGTGTGAGGGAGTACTCCGTGTGTCAGCAGGGGCTTGCAGTTAATGAGGGGAACACACAAATCAGAGGCTGCTCAGGATCCTGCTCTCCAAATCAGTTTGTCATGTGGCTGTCTTTAAAGGCCTGGGATAGCCTAAACCAGAACTTGAGGGCTTCCTTGGGAGGCTTGAGGAAACGTGCTGCAGCGTCAATCAGCTGCCTGCTTGTTTGCAGAATATTTATTTTTGCTGCAAGTAAGTTTACACAGCTGGTGGCAGATGATTTGCTAGGAGATTAAATGGCAATATCTTGATCTCGCTTCCGTTTTTGCCGTTCCCAATTAGTTCTGTGGCCTTCGTCATGGCACTTTATAAATGCTTCAAAGCTCTTCACGTTTTCCGTGTTACAAAGGAATTGGTGGTTTAAAATGGGGACAAAAACTGTTGTCCATTGTGCAGGGTGAGGCATATCTGTTCGCATCTGATATTAATAGCTTACTACTGATAAGAATATATAATGAGTTTAACTGTGGTGCTTAAAACAACAGTCTAATTTGAGAGCAGAGACAGCATGAGCTCATTCTTTACAGCGCTGCTAATCCCAGGAGGGTTTAATTTTCTTGATTTTATTTTGCCTTTTAGCAGCAAGTTATATTGAGAGAGATCTTCATGTCTCCTTAGCTGACTGCCTGGGATTTACAAAGCCTACCGGTGGTCTGGGGAGAATATCCCCTGCAAGGATGTTCTCTGGGAGTCTGCTGATTCAGCAGCCTCTGCACAGTTGCAGAGGTGTCCTAGTTTTAGCAAGATATTTTATTGAAAAACTGTCCAGTTTCTTAATAGCTTCCTGCCAGTGGGGCGTGAAGGCTTGGCAGCCTGCCTGCAGGGTTTGGGAGCTCTATCTTCTAGATACTTGGCCTTTCTGTCTTCCTTGCAGTAACCAAGAAGACTGTTGCTGGCTTGGGACTTTCATGTTTCCCAGTCAGTCCAATCCAGTCCAGTCCATGTCCTGTTAGAGAGGCTGGAGGCCTCATTCCCTGGCTGATGCCTCCGATACCACAAGTGCTTCTTGCACCTTTGGACACTGCTCCTCAGCAAGAGACTTTCCCTTCCTTCTGCTTAAACATGAGGAATTTCCTTCCACTCCAGATGCAACTTCTAAGTAATAGATTCTTCTGGAGACCTGCATCCTGCAGGCTCCAAGATCTCCTGTTTGTGCAAGTGCTGGCTGTGTCTCTGTCTGAAAAACTGGGACAGAGTTGGTGAAGTTCAGAGACTAATGGCCAGAAGCTTGTGAGCAGAAATTTAATTTCTGCAGCCTGGCAGCAGGTGTTCAAAGCAGAGTTTGCATTTTCTTCTTCAACCAGCCGTAGAGCTGAGTTGCTTTCCATGCTTAATAGTTTACCTTGACTTGTAGACTCAAAAGGGGCATTGGTATCCTACCTTTGATTGGAGGCTGCACTCAAAAAGTGCATCTTGAAGCTATGCGTTAAAGCTGCAACTACTGCAGCTGGTGCAGCTTGTCTGCTCCACACCCTTGTCATTCCTGTTGCTGGGTTGACATGCACTAACCCAGCTCCATTCTCCATGCCAGAAGGGCAGAGATGTGCCAGAGACATTGTGGTAAAGACCTCTGCAGGAGTCTGTGCTCACTGCAGCTCTCAACTCCAAAGCCTGCGTTTGGACTGCTGTCTGGTGTCCTCTCCAAGGTGAAGTTAACCAAGAGGCAGTGCGATGGTTTGGGAGTTCCTTGCCCCCCACACTTTTTAAAATAACCCAGACGAGGACTCAGTCGGCTGGAAGTTCAGAAATGAAGCTCTATTTACAGCTCAGCACAATATACAAGCAGATATATACAGTATTTACAGGAATATTTACAGAAATATGCAAGGTAAAGGTAATACAGACACACAACTCCCCTCCCAGAAATCAGAGTCCCCAGGCAGGGCTCCCAACCACCCTTCCACCTTATCCCCACCCCTGTACCTTACCCCAGGGTTTGCCTTATGTGCAAGGTGAGTTTGGAGGATCGGCCAGGGGGGTTAGAAGGAAAGTGGTTAATGAGGCTACTTGGCAGAAAGGAGAAAAACAGAAGCTGCTAGACCACCTGAGACGCTGTGCCTGAGAGACTGACTTATCTATGTTTTGAGTTCTTNGCCTCGTTAACGTCTATAAATATATAAAGGGTGAGTGCCAGGAGGCTGGAGCCAGGCTCTGCTGGGTGATGCCCAGGGACAGGACAAGGGGCAGTGGGTGGAAGTTGAATTATAGGAGGTTCCATGTGAACCTGAGGAAGAATTTTTTCCCTGGAAGGAGTGACAGAGCCCTGGAACAGGCTGCCCAGGGGAGTTGTGGAGTCTCCCTCTCTGGAGATACTCAAAACCCACCTGAATGTGTTTCTGTATGATCTGATCTGGGTGATCCTGCTCTGGCAAGGGGGTTGGACTGGATGAGCTTTCAAGGTCCTTTCCATCCCCTGACATGCTATGATCTTCTGATTCATGAGCTACAGAGAGATTCTGCTCATGGTCCTGGACAAAATGAATGGTTGCAGCAATCAAGCTGTCAGCTTCAGACTTCGTACGAGTGCCAAACTCAATTTAAGTTTTCAGAACTGAGGTAAAGCACAAAATGTCTTGCACAGTGTCAGTTGAAAACAGAGGTAGCAGGGACCCTGCTGGGGAAGGAAGTCAGTTATAAAATTGGACTGGACGCTTCCAGCACATTCTGACAGTCAAATCTAAATGGGTATCAAGTCTTTGAATTAAGAGTCATCAACTGTGTATTGTTTCATTCAAGAAATCTTACTACTAACAGGCCCTGTCACTTTCTTAGCCCTGCACTTGTTACACTTGGTTACCCAGCTGGTGATGAGATTGCTCAGCTTGTAATTGAAGAACATTGGCTATCAGCCCAGACTGACTGTGGGGTTAGACAAAATGTCTAAGTCTAAGAATGCAAACTGGGGCCTGGCCTCTGGGATTGATAGCTACTTTCCTTTGAAAATGGATTTGTATTCCCCATAGCAATCCAGCAAATTTCCTGTAGCCTTTCCTACAAAAAGCAGTTGCTGTTTACCAGCATGGAAAATGGTTGGACTTGCAGTGTCATGTTGGTGTGTCACCTCCAGCAAGTGCTTCTGCCATACTTATCATAGAATGGTAAGGTTGGAAGGGACCTCAAGAATCATCTAGTTCCAACCCCCTGCCATAGGCAGGGACACCTCCTACTAATACAGGTCACTCAAGGCCTCGTCCAACCTGGTCTTGAACACCTCCAGGGAGGTTATGGAGCACAGAAGCACCAAATGTGATCAAAGATCAAAGATCACATTCTCTGCTTCTGTGCTCCACAACCTCCCTGGGCAACCTCTGCCAGTGTCTCACCACCCTCACTGCAAACAACTTTCTCCTAACATCCAGTTTCAATCTCCCCTCTGCCAGTTCAAACCCGTTGCCCCTTGTCCTGTCATTGCAAGACCTTGTCAATAGTCCCTCCCCAGCCTTCCTGTAGGCCCCTTAGATACCGGAAGGCTACTCTAAGGTCTCCTGGAAGCCTTCTCTTCTCCAGACTGCAGAGCCCCAACTCTCTCAGTCTGTCCTCATAGCAGAGCTGCTGCAGCACTCTCAGCATCTTGGTGGCCTCCTCTGGACTGGCTCCAACACTTCCATGTCCTTCCTGTGCTGGAGGCTCCAGAACTGCACACAGGACTCCAGGTGGGGTCTGAGGAGAACAGAGTGAAGGGGCAGAATCCCCTCCCTTGCCCTGCTGCCCACACTGCTCTTGCTGCAGCCCAGCACTCAGTTGCTGTCTGGGCTGCACTCACACTGCAGGCTCATGTTGAGCTTTTCATCACCCCAGACCCCCAGGTCCTGTACCTCAGGGCTTCTCTCAGCCATTCCCCACCCAGCCTGAAGTTCTCCTTGGGATTGTGCCTACCCAGGTGCAGGACCTTGCACCTGACCTTGTTGAATTTCACAAGGTTGGCTTGGGCCCACCTCTCCAGCCTGTCCAGGTCACTTCTACATACTACCTAGCCCCCCAGCACCATGCTCTGTCAGAACCCCATTTCCTTAAGGTCACTGGCAGGGCAGAAAGCTCTGACTAGGGAAGACTTGCTGCCACCTCCCTGCAGTAGGTGTGGGGTTTACAGAGGGCTGAGGGGAAGGCTGAATCTTCTGAATGTCACAGCTCCTGGGCCAGCTTCCTTACAGTGTCTGCTTCAAACAGCCTGGCACTGCTGAGGATTGATGATGCTCTGCAGAGCAATTTAATCAAGAAGATGACTAAAGAATTGTGACCAGTGAATCAACAACAAAGTGCAGGCTTCCCCTGTGCAGGAGATGAGGAAATGCTGGGCTAGCAGTGAGGAATTTTGGGACAGCTAGTTGTACCCTGTGTGCACTGAATGGCCTTTGGAGCTGGCCTTCACATCTCTTCAGAGTCACTTGGGAAGCTCACACACACACCCCCACTCTACTCCCCAACATCCACAGTAGGGGAAGCAAAGTATGAAGCTGTGAACTGCTATCCCAGCTGGATATCATAATGTCACTGGGAAGGCAGCCACATTTTTCTCTCTTATCTACTGCCATGACACATACCTTGACAGTGCTGGCAAAGCTTTTGGTACTTAGTGACCTAGTGGCCTCCCAGTGCCTGTTCAGAGATGCCTTGTACTGTCCTTGTAGCTCTTTTCTGAAGAGCCCTACACCTTGATGCTGTGGAAGACCTGCCAGCTCTGCAAGACAGCTGAACTGGTGGGGATAAATAAAACAGACTGCAGGGGGTTTGGTTGAACTGTCACCATCCAGTGTCCTCAGGAACCTCAGGAAACATCCTTTGGGGCTTGTGATGGTTTGGGAGTTCCCTGCCCCCCCACTCTATGAAAATCAGCCAGCTGGAAGTTAAGGACTGAAGCTCTATTTACAGCTCTGCACAATGTACAAGCAGAGATAGAAACAATAGACAGGAATAGTTACAGAAATACACAAGTTGAAGGGAATACAGAAACACAATCCCCCTCCTAGAAATCAGAGTGCCCAGGAGGGGCTCCCAACCACCCTTCCACCTTCTTTCCACCCCTCTACCTTCACCCAGGGTCTGCCTTACGTGCAAGGTGAGTTTGGAGGATCAGCAAGGGGAGTTAGAAGCAGAGTGGTTAGTTGGGTTACACAGCAGAAAGACCAGAAGACACAGTAGCTCCCAGAGACTCTCTCTCTTATATATATTTGTGTCCTTGTTTTTATACATCTCAGCCAGCCTATGAGTGAAGCAGACATCACTGCTGTTTGCTTTTCACAGCCTATAATCTATTTTTTTTCATTAAAATATTCCAATTAGCCTCAAACCAGCACAGGGCCAAATCCACTTGTCCTGTAATTCAGAATGACTAAGTACCACAGATGATCTGTGAGTCATCTTTTGGCCCTGGAATCTGTTTTGTGTCTTTCTTCTTTCATTACGTAAATAGCTTGGTAAGGGCTTAGGCCATTTCTTGGTTATGAGTCAGTGCACAAGCCACAGTGAGAACTGCCATGCCCAATAAACCTTGGCACTGCAGTCAGGGCATCAGTCTAGAGGGCCGACTTGTAGTGCTGCATTTCTTCAGCATCATCTCTGAATTGGATTAGAACTTGGATGTAGACTAGTACTAAGGAGTAAATTACAGGCATGGTCTAGTAGGAGGTCATGAGCTTGCAAGAAGGCTGAGAGCTCTTTATTCACAATGCTGGATCTGATACTTGTTTGTGATGTTACAACTGGGAAGTCAAACACCTCTGGGTCATTGTCTCCTCCTGTAGAATTCACATCATGTAGTTTGAACACTGAGAAAGAAGGCCAAGTATATAAAAAACATTGCACCGAAGAAAGTCTGTAAGTAGCAGTTGAGTGTCAGGACTCTAAGATATCAGCACCAGTGGCTGTTTGGTTTAGAACTGTTTCCCTCCTTACAGATTAGAATCATAGAATCACAGAATGCTCTGTGTTGGAAGGGACTTCTAAAGCTCATCCAGTCCAAGCCCCTCTGCACTCAGCAGGGACAACCTCAGCTAGATCAGGTTGCCCACAGCCCTGTCAGCCTCACCTTAAATACCTCCAGGGATGGGGCCTCAACCACCTCCCTGGGCAACCTGTTGCAGTGTTCCGGCACCCTCCTGGTGCAGAACTTGTTCCTCGCATCCAATCTCAATCTGCTCTGCTCTAGTTTGAAACCATTGCCCTCATCCTGTCCCTGCAGGCCTTTGAAAACAGTCTCTCTGCAGCCTTCTTGTAGCCCCTTCAGGTACTGGCAGGTCACTATTAGGTCTGCCTGGAGCCTTCTCTTCTCCAGGCCGAACACCCCCAGCTCCCTCAGCCTGTCCTCATAGCAGATCTGCTCCAGCCCCTTGAGTATTTTGGTGCCTCTCTTCTGGACCCTCTCCCTCAGGTTCATGTCCTTCCTGTGTTGAGGGCTCCAGAGCTGGACAGAGCAGTGCAGGTGAGGTCTCCCCAGAGCAGAGGGGCAGGATCTCCTCTCTCCATCTCTGGCCGTGCTGCTTTGCATGCACCCCAGGCTGCCCTTGGCCTTCTGTGCTGCAAGGTTACACAAGGTCTCCAAGGTATAATGCCTGAGTTTTTCTGCTAATGGTTTCCTGTTGGGAGGACCTGTAGTATCTCTGTCTCTGGCTATGTTTTGCCTAAACTTGAAGGATTTATCTGTGAGATGTCAAAAGTTCTGTGAAGTTTTTTAAAAGGCAGACAAATGTTGTTGCTACTCAGAAACTCTCAGAGAGATCTGTTCTTAGGCAGCATGCCCCAGGCAGAGACAGCTGGACTGTTCAGGCTGGAGAAGAGAGGGCTCTGAGGATATACCTTTTTGTGACCTTCCAGTATCTGAAGGGGACTACAAGAAAGCTGCTGAGGGACTTCTTAGGGTGTCATGTAGTGATAGGACTTGGGGGGATGGGTCCAAGCTAGAGGAAAGGAGAATGAGGCTAGATGTTAGGAAGTTCTTCTGCATGAGAGTGGTGAGACACTGGCACAGGTTGCCCAGGGAGGTGGTTGAAGCCTCCTTCCTGGAAGTTTCTAAGGCCAGGTTCGGTGTGGCTCTGGGCAAGCTGATCTAGTGTGAATGTCCCTGCCCATGGCAGGGGAGTTGGAATTGGACAATCCTTGAGGTCCCTTCCATCCCTGACAATTCTGTGACTCTGTAGTGTTTTCTTTTCCAGTATTTAATCTGCATGGCTTGCTGCAGGAGTTTTCAGTAACAAGAAATTTGGTTTGCCCCAGTCTGTTTTGTTAGTTTCTCATTTAGCATCCAAGCTAATGAGGTTAGTTGCACTTTTTTTTCCAAGCATTCTTCAACCTGGTTGGAAGAGACCTACAAGC
>VWYK01087196.1:0-15129 GCA_013399775.1 Semnornis frantzii
TTTTAATTTTGTTTCTTAAATTTTAGTATTAGTCAAAAAATTTTAATGGCTGCTTCACCCTTTTCCCTGCCCTCCTACCTTGAGCTCTGAAATTTTCCAGGGAATGGGAAACTTTGGATCCACACTACAAAACCTGCAGCTGGAATCAAATAAATCTAATATATACAAACCAATAATGACAACGTGTGTGTGTGGGTATATATAAATATAACATACATAAAATAAAATTACTTTTTAATTTTGTTTCTTAAATTTGATTATTAGTCGAAGAATTTTAATGGCTGTTGTAATCCCTTTCTTCTTACCCTTCCCTAAGAGCAATTAGATTGGGAAGTTCACTCTGCAGACCCATTTTTCCAAGTGATTCACAGAAGGAGGAAAATTACTCTCCTGAAAGCTTTGTCTAAATTGATGGCTATGGAAAGATGGTTTTAGTGCTTCACGGTGGCTGGGGAGGTCACAGAGATTAAATCTGAGTACTCATGTTGTAATGTTATTTAATAGCAATATTTTGCAATTCTTGATCTGAATCTTGGTGGTTTACCAGTTCACTAATAACCTCTTGAACTGTAAAAGAAATGTTTCTAGGAATTTTTGATGAGTGTCCACAATAAAGATTAATAAACACTGGATGTTCCTCTTGGTTTCAATTTCATTAGATCATTGAATGTTTTGGGTAGGAAGGAGGCTTTCAAGGGCATCTAGTCCAACCCCTTTGCAGTCAGCAGAGACATCTGCAACTAAAGCAGATTGTTCAGAGCCCCATGCAACCTGACCTGGAATGGTTCCAGGGATGGGGCATCTACTACCTCTCTGGACAAAGTTTTCAGTGTTTCATCACTTGAACGTGTATCAAAATATCAATTTAACAATTAATAGCCTTTGGTGTTCCCTACGGCAGGAATTTTCTGAGCTAATTTGTGGATCACAACAGTGGAGAAGGTGTTTGTCTTTTTGTGATCCAAGCAAGAGTCAAGAGGGCATATTAAAAGTTTATCAAAGATTTGATTAGAGATTTACTATTTCAAATGAGTGAATGCCAGACATGGCCAAAGGAAGATCTTCATCATATCACAGAAAACAAATTTCCTTGTTCACTGCAAAACCTCAAAAAATTACTGAGGGTGCAGCAAAGGGGACTGGGTACAGACTACTGATGTGTTTGGAGAGAAGTTATATAATCTACTTGGTTACTTCTGTGATGTACAGGAGACTAACTGGAAGCTGAGTTGGATCCCCTCACCCAAAGGTTTATCAGGCCCTGGAAGAGGCTGCCCAGGGCAGTGGTGGAGTTCCCATCCCTGGAGGGATGTGAAAGATGGGTAGATGTGGTGTTAAGGCACATGGTTTAGTGGTGACCTTGTAGTGCTGGGTTAATGGTTGGACTCTTTGATTTTTAAAGCTCTCTTTCAACTAAAATAATGCTGTGATCCTGTGAGATGCTCATTGGAGATATAGGGATGGGTATTGTTGTCCTGTGTGAGCATCCCAAGTGCAGGTAAGAGGCACCAAGCCATAGCAGTGCCTCAGGCAGTGTTGCAGTACCTGTGTGATGCACAGAGGTTTGCAGGCTGCTATCTCCTTCACCTCGTCCATCAAACACAAATATACACTTCAGCCAATTATTTAATCCAGTTCAAATGAGACATGGCACTATCAGTTACTTGGTCTACCCTGTCTCAAGTCTTACCCCAGGAGAAGCTCCCTTCGCCCAAAGGTTTGTCAGGCCCTGGAACAGGCTGCTCAGAGCAGTGGTGGAGTCCTTATCCCTAGAGGGATGTGAAAGTTGGGTAGATGCGGTGTTGAGGGATATGGTTTAGAGGTGACCTTGCAGTGCTGGGTTAATGGTTGGACTCTTTGATATTTAAATCTCTCTTTCAACTAAAGCAAGACTGTGATTCTGTGAGATGTTCAATGGAGGCATGGGGATGGGTATTACACTGTGGTTGGCTGTCTTGTGTGAGCACCCCAAGTGCAGGTAAGAGGCACCAAGCCACAGCAGTGCCTGTGTGAGGTTTGCAGGCTGCCATCTCCTTAATCTTGTCCCTCAAACACAAATATACACTTCAGCCAATTATTTAATCCAGTTCAAATGTACCATGGCACAATCAGTTACTTGGTCCACCCCATCTCAAATCTTACCCCAGGAGAAGCTCACGTCGCACGCAGTGGGAACAGTTTATCCTTTGGTCTAACAGGATAATCCTATAGCTCAAGCAATAAAGTCTTGCAGCTCTGGATCCAGAGGTACAAGAGGTCTCCAGCTCTCCACTGGAGTCCTTTTTATGCAGGAGGATATAAACCCAAGCACGTGTGTGCTGTGCCTTGGCAAGGGCAACATGCTCTCTTCTCCAGGCGATATGTGAGTCTGCTGCTCTTGCCTCTATCGTAGACAGCCATCTTCTCTGTAGGAAGAATGGATTTAATTATATCACAGTTTCCAGTTTTATTAATGCTCAAACAATACGAGCATTAAAGTGAAATAATATGCCAAGTACTGTAGAGGCCACTGAAACGTTTCCTGTTATTGTGTTGTAATGGAGATTGCAGTAACATGGAGCTGTTCCAAATGACTGCAGCAGAAAATGTCTCTAACCCTCTCCAAGACCCACAGCTCAGCAGAGCTCTCAGGACTATCACTCTTGACAATAGAGTTTCTAGGAACTAACATCTGAGGTGGCAAAGAATTTGCCTAGGAGGGCTGGGCACAGCTCAGACACTTCCTTGCTCTCTGGAAGCTTTTCCAACAAGAAGCAGACCTCCTCTGGCAAGGCTGAGAGCTGCATTTGATACAGAGCTGCAACTTGCCCCTAGCCACAAAGAAATGACCAAGTTCATGAGCAGAAATCATTGACAAATACAGGGTGTAGGAAAGTCACTGCTGTTATGAGAGACCTCAGTAGGGTGGTGAGTTTCTGGCAGGAGATGATATTTGTGCCCACTTGCCTGAAGAGGCCTTGCTCCTGTGTGGTATTCAAGTGGTACAAGAGTGGTACTCAAGAGAAGAATAGTGGCTTGTATCAGCAATAATGTGGCCAGTAAGACTACAGCAGTGATCAGGCCCCTGTACTTGGCACTGGTGAGACAGCATCTTGAATAATGGATTCAGTTTTGGGTCCCTCGCTCCAAGAAGGGCATTGAGGTGCTGAAGGGGGTCCAGAGAAGGGCAGTGAAGGATCTGGAGACCAAGTCTTGTGAGGAGCAGCTGATGGAACTCTGATTGTTTAGTCTGGAGAAAAGGAGGTTGAGGGGAGAGCTTTTCACTCTCCCTGAAAGGAGATTGGAGCCAAGTGGGCTTTAGTCTTTTTTCCCAAGGAACAAGTGACAGGGCAAGAGGAAACTGCCTCAAGTTGTCCTCAGGGAGGTTTAGGTTGGGCATGAAGATCAATTTATCCCCCCCAAAGTTGTTAAGCCTTGTGACAGGTTGCCCAAGGAAGTGATGGAGACCCCATCCCTGGAAGGACTGAACAGCTGCACAGATGTGGTGCTGAGGGACATGGCCCAGTGGTGACACAGCAGTGCTGGGTTAATAATTGCTCTTGATGATGATCTTAAATATCTCTTCCAACCAAAATGATTCTGTAATTCTCTGGGAATTCCCAGTGGCTGTGATGATGCCAGTGATCTTCTTCTTGGAAAGGGAAACCAGCCATCCATATGACACCCCTGTGAACTTTTATACCAACTCACAGAATTTTTCTACCCCATCTAAACATAGCAGTTTAAAAGCTGTTGGCCATCACCGTTAGTTTTATGTTCCTAACCTTCCTGCATGACACTGTCCTTCCAGTCAAGCTGTGAACCTACCTGAGATCCTTACTAGCAAATTATCCCCAAAGGAGGAGCTGTGCAAAGGAGAGATGCAGTAGAATTTCACTGACTTCAGTGGTTAAACTCCACGAGGACAAGCTTCCCACACTGTGATTTACTCAAATTCACACACAACCTCTACCAGAGAAATGAGTCTCCTCTACATCTTAGTCCCATTCTTCTACTAGACTTCAATGCCAACTTAATCTCTGCCTCCTACCTGGCCTTTGCATTTCATCCATATTAGCTACAATGAATATTATTGATTCAGTCCTTTCAGCTCAATAGATTTCTCTGGAATGAATTCAGGAAGACATCTCCAATGAATTTTCCCTGCTGTGGACACTGAATGGTGAAACATCTGAATGATGAAAAGAATCTTGAGATGTTTTTCCAAGGGATTTAAATTCAGTTAGAATAAATCACAGGCCTTTGAATGTAGCACTGGGATACAAGTGAAAATTACAGTGTCCTCATCTGTTTGCATGGAGACTCTCTATAAATAATGAGTCAGTGGTTGCTCTGTCACAAATTGCCTGGAATATTAGCAAACCCTTCATTTAATTTCTTGAGATTTGTTGTCACTACCTTGGCTGAGGTTGGCTTAAACCACAATTTTGGAGAGTCGAGCTCACAGGGATAAATAGAACCTGAACTGGTTACAAAAAGAAATGGGTAGCTGGGACAAAGAATGAACTTCAACTTTTATTAATAATTTAATTTTCCAATAGTTAGTCATTGACCAACTCATGTGGATGATGGATCTGGGTTGATGAAAAGCTCAACATGAGCCTGCAGTGTGAGCACAGTCCAGACACTAACTGTGTGCTGGGCTGCAACAAGAGTAGTGTGGGCAGCAGGGCAAGGGAGGGGATTCTGCCCCTTTGCTCTGCTCTCCTCAGACCCCATCTGGAGCCCTGTGTGCAGTTCTGGAGCCCCCAGCACAGGAAGGACACGGAACTGTTGGAGTGGGTCCAGAGGAGGCCACGGAGATGCTCAGAGGGCTGCAACAGCTCTGCTGTGAGGACAGGCTGAGAGAGTTGGGGCTCTGCAGCCTGCAGAAGAGAAGGCTTCGAGGAGACCTTAGAGTAGCTTTCCAGTATCTGAAGGGGGCCTACAGGAAGGCTGAGGAGGGATTATTGACAAGGTCTTGTAATGCCAGGACAAGGGGCAATGGGTTTAAACTGGCAGAGGGGAGATTTAAACTGGATGTTAGGAAGAAGTTGTTTGCAGTGAGGGTGGTGAGACACTGGCACAGGTTGCCCAGGAAGGTTGTGGCTGCTCTCTCCCTGGAGGTGTTCAAGGCCAGGTTGGAGGAGGCCTTGAGTGAGCTGTACTAGTGGGAGGTGTCCCTGCCTATGGCAGGGTGTTGGAACTGGATGATCCTTGAGGTCCCTTCCAACCTTACCATTCTATGATTCTATGTTCAGCCTATGCAGGCCAATTTGCTATCGCAGGAGAAAGGAGCAAAGCAGACCCAGGTTATATGTTTATTATAACATGTTCTGTTTATAAGGTGCTTTGGAAAAGCTGCAGGAAAATCAGACATTTGAAACATCCTAGCACCTTTGGATGCATTTCAGAACATCAGCAATCTACATCTCATTACCTCTGGGGGGTGATGGGCTCTTTGCGCAGTGGGGAAACTCGGTAACAGACTGTATACAGTTTGTTCTCTGTGATAAAAGTGATTTAATTGCCTCTTATCTTAATTACATCTCATTTTTGCCATTTCCCTTCTCATACTGAAGCAACACAGAAATGTTGTCTATAGGCAGAGGGAAGAATGAAGCCTTCCAGCACTGAAAGAAAGATGTGAGTTGTACAGGAGTTAATTCTGCAAAACAGAAGTTTACAACCAAACAAAACCATATCTTTATGTCTTCAGATGAAGTATATTAAAGTAATCACAGAATGATAGGGGTTGGAAGGGACCTCTGGAGATCATCTAGTCTAAAATCAATTAAAGAATCAATGAAAGAATTAATCAGTCCAAATGCTCTTTCCTTCCATCTGAACACTTACTAGGATCATGTAGCCGGCAATGGACTTCACGACAGAAAGAACTGAAAGGGAAATCAACTACAGGCAAAAACTGGCAGGGAATTGGGGGACAGGCATGTGCAGGGGTGATGGAAATCACAGTTAAGTAAAAAAGGGGGAAACTTGTGAAAGAGAGCCAGGCAGCACACAGTAGTCTCAGTGTTTGCACTGGTTAAACCCCTTTTATCTCGCATTCATAAACACAGGCTCTCTATATGATATAAAACACATTTAGCTGTCATTGAAACGCTGTGATTTATGGAGCAGGGCTGTCCCTAAGAGGGTAACAACACTCGGTGCTTATTTTGGCAGGTGCACTAATTCAAACTGCTGAGCAGCTCAGAGAACAGCTAATGCTAATGATAAAAGGTTAATGATTTTCTTTTCTCTCTCTCTCTCTTTTTTTAATATATTGGAAATATTTGTTCAGTTTAGGCAGCCCTTTGTATGTGACCCCAGCTCCAGCCAGGCAGATGTCAGCTCACTTTGCATTTGGCAAAAGCAGCACTTGAAGAAAACAATATTTTAGTTTCAAACATGACTAAACAGCCATCAACATCACTTGGGATAATGAAGAGACATCTACAGACCTTTCCCTTTCCTTCATGTTTGCATTTGACAGGAGATAGTTGATGATCTATTTCCCTTGCAAATGAGAAATGACATGTCCAATAAAAAAACCCCATACCACAACATTAAATGCATTCACTTCTCTGTCTATCAGCTCTGCCTTACAGTTTCTCCATGGTCCTCTAATGAACTTGTTTTCTGAAGCTTGCTATCACAGAATCATAGAATCTTTTTGGTTGGAACAGACCTCTAAGATCATTGAGTCCAATCATTGACCTAACACTACCAAAGCCATTAAACCATGTCCCAAAGTACCCAAAGATTTGGATACTTGTTTTTAACATCATAAATGAGCCTATGAGCTCTCTGCTGCTTGCTGACCCCTAAAGACATCTCATTACAACTGTTGTTTGTGGTCATGTGTAGTAAGATGGAAAGCTAATCGTCAAGTCCTGAACCTATTTTCAGCACACATCAAAACTGCAAATGTCAGAAGCAGGACATAAAAAAAATAGTGGTCCAAGCCTCAGACTAAAGTTGCTTGCAGAAAAGGTCCCTGTTGTTCTTCACCAGAGGTGAAGTCCTTCAGAGTAAGAGCAGCATCCTTCCCCATGGCATATTTATTGGCACAGGAGATACCTGGGATGCAGTTAAGTGGTTATGGAGAACAACAGCAGGTGGGAGTGACCAAGAATCTTATCCTCTCCAGAACTATGCTTTGAAAAATATGCCATGCAATTGCCAAAGCTGACCTGACTTAGTCTGAACACTAAGATGCCCACTCTGTCACAGAGCCACATCATCAGAGCATGCTGAGGGTTGGAAGAGACCTTTGGGGATCATCTAGTCCAACTACTCTGCTAAAGCAGGGTCACCCAGAGTAGGCTGACCATGGTCAGGTCACAACATAGAAAAGAATCATAGAATCAGTCAGGTTGGAAGAGACCTCCAAGCTCATCCAGTCCAACCTATCACCCAGCCCCAGCCAAATAACTGGACCATGGCACTAAGTGCCTGATCCGTTCTTTTCTTGAACACATCCAGGGATGGTGCCTCCACCACCTCCCTGGGCAGCCCACATCCAGGTAGGTTTGGAGACTCTCCAGAGAAGAAGACTGCACAGACTCTCTGGGAAGCCTTCCCCAGAACTCCAGCACCCTCACAGCAAAGAAGTTTTTCCTTATATACTTCCTTGTGGCAGGGAAAAGAGAACCAAATCAAGGTAGTGCTGACCCCAGTTTGGGAAGTGGGAGAGAGAAGGCCGCATTCCTGGACAGTATACCTGTCACTCATTAAATCACCTACCTGGGCTAGGTTCCTTGGTGTTTTTCATTGAAGACAGTCATCTTTCACTTGCTATCTTATGCAGGTGATAATGAACATCAGACATCTGCCCATCCTCCCCTGAGAGCAAATAGATGTAAGAGAAAGCCCTGGGAGCTCTGAATAGGACTTAGCACAGCACTGGGAAAATTCAGAAGGAAAAAAAAAAATCAGGAAAAAAAAAAAAAAAGGATTTTAAACATTTTTTGAGAGCTTCGGAGGATAAGTCCTTCAGATGCATTGCTTTATTGTCACTATCAGGATGTGAGTGCTTGGAGAAGTCCTTTTCTCAAAGCCAACGAGACCAATCCTCTGCCACGGGACAAAAATCTCATGTACGACAATATCAAAAGCAGCAGAAAAGTCCAACAATAACAACAAAGGAGCAAACTCCTGGCCAGCAGTGAAAAGTAGGTCATTTTGAATGCATCCAAGAGCTGTATCTCCACAAGGAACTGGACAGAAGCCAGAAAGGCATTTGTCAAGTTAATCATGAAAGATCAGGTGCCCATTCCGCTCCCCGCCCTCTCCTCATTAACCTTTGGCATAAAGGCAGGTTCCAGACAGACTCCTAATAAGTGTGATTTTTCCTAGATAGTCCAACATGTATTATTATTATTATTATTATTTTCTAAACCACATTGTTACTCACAGTGAGGATCATGTTTCCTCTGCTCAGCCAAGTTATCTCTGATACGAGGAAGGGAGCCAGAGAACTGGTTCCACCGCTGATTCTTCTGGTTCTTGCTGTAGCTCAACACATCAAAAAAAACCCCCAAAAATAAACAATAAAAAACCCCAAGAAGGTTCAGTTGTAGTCCCAGCTCGTCCATACTGAGGACCAGCAGAGCATCAAGGTGGCTTTTCACATCACAAACTAAACCTGTCCCAGGCTTTGATTAGAGCTGGAAGAGTCCTGCAGTTTCAGCTGGAAAGTCCTTTCAAGCAGTTCCACCCACTTGGTAAACGTCTTATGCCAGAAGAATTCTCTCCTGGGAAAATTTGATTAGATGATGCCTTTCTGAAGCTCTCTGATAAGTGATATATCTGGAATGGTGACATTAGGAAAAGCAGGAGTAAACAAAAAGCCCCCGGGATCTGAGAAGTAGATGTTCAGAATGCTTGAGTCCATCAGCTATTTACTAGGAAGGAAAAAAGGATGTCTGGAAAACATTAGGACCATAAAGACAACCAGACATGAAAAATGGCATTTTTAATGCTGAAGTTATCAGCAGAAGAGGTCCACAAAGTGTGCAAGTAGAGTTCTAACAGCAACATCACAGCAGGACTTGACAAGTAAGATGTGTGTAAATTTAACATTATTTTTTCCCCCCACCATTGGTCAATATTTCCTTCCCACCAAAGTCAAGAGTTATTTTGGCTTTCCTTCAGTATTTTTTTGAAGGACTCCTCTCTGAGAAAGATGAGTAGATGATAAAATATGTGAGAGGATGACTAAAGCACAGGATGAAAAAACAGATTATGGGTACAGGGTGAAACAGCTGGTAATGCTGGAGACCATGGATGCCTAGGAAAGAAAAAGACAACCTGGCCATTTTACTCAAGAGCAAAGAGAAGGATGGAAATCTGGATGCTGTAAGTGAGGCTTAGTCCAGGAATCAAAATCCATAAAACACATTAGTTCTAGGGTGAATGTAGTAAAGATCCTAGTCCAGGTTAGCCAAATATCTGTGGCTTCAATAGAAGCCTTTAGGAAAATATGCAGCCACTAAACCATTTTTATGCAGTGTCCTCCAAACTTAAAATACTCTTTCAGTTGTTTAAAGGCTGGCTTTTCACTCCCACCCCTCCTGACCTGCCTTACAGGGCTGACTCAGGAGCAAAACAGAGTAATGAAAATCACCATCTGCTTTTGTAGCCCCCATGACCCTGGTACCAGTTCTTACTCACTGGCCACACTTTTTTTTCCCCAGCATGTCCGCTTGGGTGAAAGAATCTGTAACACTGAATTCATACTGTGTTACAAAAGAAAGGGGAAAAAAAAATAAAAAGAAAGAAGAAGAAGGAGAAATTTTATTTTTGCATGGGAGATTTTTGCATGGCACATCCTGGAGTGAAGTGTTTGTTGCCTCTATGAAGGAAGATACATCACCAAGTCCCTGTAACTAATAATCCTGTGATATTGAAAGAGCACAGAAATTTACTGGTGCAGTGGGATTACTTTTGTTAAAGCAATAATGCCTCATTTGTTCTTATGACAGAGCTTTACAACAGTTACACAGGCAAGTCTTTAACATCCATCAACATTACTGTCTGGATTGTATTATCTAGGAAATCCCAGAGTCACTAGCCTACAGGTTGAATTAGCTGCAAATTCATTTCAGATTAGAATCCCTTTTGTAAATGTTGCCGTCACTCAGGCAATACCTCCGAGAAAGCAGAGAGATGTTATTGAATTTTGTGTTAATATTTTTTTCCCAGCCCTTTTCTTTTATGTATATATAAATTTCTTTTTTTTTTTTTTCCTTAGTAACTACTGTTTCTTGAAAGGCATTAAGGCATTAAGCTGACTTTAGAATAACAGCAAACACTTGAACAACAACAACGACAAAAATTCTTCCTTTGTGTCCTTCTTCCAGGAATGAAAACCTTCCAAGCAGAGTTTATACTGTATCCATCTCTCAGTTCAGGTGTTTCAAGAACATGTCAGCATACAGCCTCAAAGCAAATCAGCCCAAGACTCTTTTCCATTACTTGGCCATGCTTTTACATCAGCAAACTTTGTCCAAGTTGATCACAGGATCACAGAGTGTCATGGATTGGAAGGGACCCAAAGAGATCATCGAGTCCATCCCCCCCCTTGCCAGAGCAGGGCCATACAATCTATCTTAAGTCACAGAGGAATGCACCCAGACAGATCTTGAAAGTCTCCAGAGAAGGAGACTCCACAACCCCTCTGGGGAGCCTGTTTCCGTGCTCTGTGACCCTTACAGTAAAGAAGTTCCCTCTTGCTTTGAGGTGGAACCTCCTGTGCTGCAGCTTCCATCCATTGCTCTTTGTCCTATCACAGTGAGCAAGATGATGTCTCACCAGGGCAGAGTAGAGGTGGAGGAGAACCTCCCTCGATCTGCTGAACACACTCTTAATGCACCCCAGGATCCCATTGGTCCTCTTGTCCACAAGGGCACATTGCTGTCCCATGGACAACTTGTTATCCACCAGAACTCCCAGGTCCCTCTCCACAGGGCTGTTCTCCAGCAGATCACCTCCCAACCTGTACTGGTGCAGCTTATTGTTCCTGCCCAGGTGCAGGACTCTGCACTTATCCTTGTTGAAGCTCATTAGGTTCTTCTGTGCCCAGCTCTCCAGTCTGTCCAGGTCTCACTGGATGGCTGCATGACCTTCAGCTGCATCAGCCAAGCCTCTCAGTTTGGTGTCATCAGCAAACTTGCTGAGCACTCTGTCCACTCATCCATGTCATTGATGAAGATGTTGAACAGTGCTGGACCCAGCACTGATCCTTGGGGCACTCCACTATTTACAGCTCTGCAGCTGGACTTGGTACCATTGGTTACCACTCTGAAGTCTATCTTGTAACCAGCTGCTAAACCACCTCACTGTCTGCTCTTCCATCCCACACTTAAAATCATAGAGTGGTAAGGTTGGAAGGGACCTCAAGGATCATCTATGAATACCTACTAGCCTATTGGCTCTCCTCACCACTTTTCCTCCTCCAAATGAATCAATTCTATTAATCCTTAGAGCAGGTTTTAGCCTGTAATTGAAGACAAAGCTGTAGATTTCCTTTCCAAAGAGCAACTGTTCCCTGGTCTGGTAAGCACACGTTTCAGGTGAAAGATCCTGTTTTCAGGCAGCCATAAAGCCCCAATTCTTACCTGAGATGGAGGTCTCTGTGCCTGCCACCCCCTCCTGAGACACACACACTTGCAGAGACAGAAATAATGGCTATTTTAGCCTGTCATTCTCTGCAGCCAAAACCTCACCTCTGTTCACTGAGGTCTTTACATAACCTGACCTCCAGAAGCCAATTACATCTGTTTTCTTTGTGCTCATGTGTTTCTAGTATTGACACCAACTTCACTTTCAACAAAGGGTGGGTTCCCATGAACTCCATCCTTTATTACCAGCTGGTTCTTATTAGAGATTAACCAATAAAAAAAGGAGTAATACAGTCAGCAGTGTGTTCCTACATGTAGCACTTTTCCATGTGTTTCAGTTTACCCATCAACCAATAAAGCCCTGCCCTCCAATGAACTGCATTCCATACCTCACATTTTTTTGCTTATTTTGATAAATGTAGCTTTTCCTAGATAAAAAAAAAAAAAAAAAAAAAGAAAAGAAAAAAAAAAAAGGGCAAGAGTCTGGCTAACACTGTCTACTGTTAGCTGGAACATTGATGTTGGTTAGATGAATTAGAGAACGCTACTTGATCTTTTCTCTGACAGCTTATTATGCCTTGGTTCCTGGGCTTCTAAAATTTCTCTCACAAAACTCCCTGTCACTCTGCTTAGGTAAAACTTGTCAGAAAATTAACAAACCCATTTTCAGGCTTGTTTTGCTTATTTCCTCCAGCACCAAGTAGGCAAGGGAGATTTTTGTAAAGGATATACTCCTGTTGCTGCTGTTGCAGAGGTTCCTGCAAGCTAAAATTCTTTATCCAGGATTATGCGGGTATTAAAGGGTTCAAACTTGAAAATGGTAGTTCATAAAATGGGTCATTTCTAGTACAAATGTTTGGGAGGGAAAGCACAGGAAGGGAAGGGGAAAAAAAAAGAGAAAAGAGAAGGAGAGAGAAGAAAATGGCAACATAATAGAATCCTCAATGGGAGAACCTGGGATTGTTCTTCTCAGGTTATTCCCCACCACTGTATCTTCTCTCCTGAAAACCCTCAAATATACTTTTTTGTCAAGTATTTAAGCAGTTGCACTTCAGTTACATCCTTGAAATAAAGAGGTCTGACAAAACAGGGAAAGGTGTAGGCTTCTATCCCTATAGTTATCATGGTCTGACAAAACAGGGAAAGGTGTAGGCTTCTGTCCCTATAGTTATCATGGTCTGACGAAACAGGGAAAGGTGTAGGCTTCTATCCCTATAGTTATCATATATAAATCACTGCATCTGCATGGGCACTCCTGGAATAAGGAAGTTTGGGCTCTGCCTAAAGCACTCCCCTGAAGTGTCAGTCTTGATGCTGAGATTTGCTTGCTCACAGCTCTTTCCCTGGCTTCTGCTAAGGCACAGAATGCTTTCTTTAGGTGCTTTTTTTCTCTCAAGGAAGGACAGTCTTTTTCCTAGCTGTTTGTATGACAAATAACCAAGGCCAAGATCCTGGAAGGATACAGCTGATGATGAAACTATTGTAACTTTTGCAGGCACCGAGTTCCCCTGCTGCTGCTGGGGTCAAGCAAGCACAATTAGTCCATGTCCCTGGTGCTTTTCAGAGGGAGGTGATATGTTTGTGGAACCAAAGTCTTCATTTCTCATTGCAGTTGAGGGAAGAGGTGAAGAGCAGGCTATTTCCCATCCGATACTCCTTCCAGTGCAGTCCTTTGGTGGTGAATGTGCATCCTGTGCCCAAGATCACAGAGTGCTGCTGCAGCTTTCTGTGGACCACGTCCCTCCAGCTCTCCAGCAGAGCCCACTGAAGCCCTGTGCCATGGCTTCCTTAACACATTAGAGCAGGTTTACTTGAGCACAACAGTTATGTGGCAAATACATTCCATTTAATAATTGATTAAGACTCAAGTGAAAAATAGAGATTACTACAGAAGATTCATTTCCAGAAAGGGATTTTTTTTTTTTAAATAATTGGAATTAAATTCCAGGCTAGAGAGAAAGTTGGGGATGGCTGATAACACTTTGACAATGATGAGTGAGGCTTTAGGAAATAAATACAGCCAGGATTATTGAAGTATTTTCAGCAGCAGAGCCTCCAATTCGGTGGAAGCATATGAAAAAATATTTGCCTTTTACAAGTCACCTAATCACTCTAGCAAAGCTGGCAGCAATTCAAGTGATGTGCACGTAAAATGTCAGGCTAAATTGTGGATTTCAACCTTCAGAATGTGCAGTTGAGGAATTTGTGCTCTTTGTTGGAAAGTTGTGAACTTTAAGCTTCTTTCTACATTACTTGTGGGTTTTTCATTGTTTATGTCAACCAAGTACTGAAATATAGAAATAAAGGGAGAGGCAAAACAGAGGAAAGCATCTCGTAGAGTAGGGTTATAGGTTGGACTTGGTGATCCTGAAGGGTCTTCTCCAACCTGGATCTTTCTGTGATTCCGTGGTATGAAATAACCAATATACTTTCTGGAGATCAGCAAATATGAAAGGGGGAGAAGGAAATATGAAGAAAGAAGGGCCAAGTTCTGCCCACAGCAATTAGGATGCAAAAGAAGTCCCAGGTAAAGCCACATTGCAGCAAAGTCCTTGAGGTACCTCAATGTGCAGCACAAATCTACTCCATTTCAGTACATGAGACTAAAATGTCTCGCTGATCTGGCCTAGCAGAGGACAAACAGTTTAATAAACTCTTCTTGCCAGAGAGAAAGTAAACATTATTATCCCAGTGTGATGGCTGGTGTCATAAGGGCTCTTAGCACCATTTCTATGAACAGAATGGAAGCTTTGGAGGTGTTCGAGGCCAGGTTGTATGAGGCCTTGAGTGACCTGTGCTAGTGGCAGGTGTCCTTGCCTACAGGGTGTTGGAATTACATGATCTTTGAGGTCCCTTCCAACCTTACCATTCTACAATTCTATGATTCCTAACATCTTTTTAAATCATGAGACAATTTTGGTCTGGCGTGAACTGTTGCTTGGGGTGGATGTGGTAAAATATTGATACTGCATCATCATCATCTGCATGCTCATAGATGCACAGGGACAATTTTTTTTTTGTATCATTTTTGGTATCTTCTCTGAATGGAGATTAGTACCTCTCTTATTTTGTTATCACTTCACTTGCTTCAGCCTTTATTCAATTTTCTTCCAATTGCTCCCGTAGAATCATAGAATCACAGCATGGTAAGGTTGGAAGTGACTTCAAAGATCATCCAGTTCCAATCCCCTGCCATAGGCAGGGACACCTCCCACTAGTACAGCTCACTCAAGGCCTCCTACAACCTGGACTTCAACACCTCCAGGGAGGGAGCAACCACAACCTTCCTGGGCAACCTGTGCCAGTGCCTCACCACACTCACTGCAAACAACTTCCTCCTAACATCCAGTCTAAATATCCCCTCTGCCAGTTTAAACTCAATACCCCTTGTCCTGTCATTGCAAGACCTTGTCAATAGTCCCTCCCCAGCCTTCCTGTAGGCCCCCTTCAGATACTGGAAAGCTACTCTAAGGTCTCCTGGAAGCCTTTTCTTCTGCAGGCTGCAGAGCCCCAACTCTCTCAG
>VWYK01087199.1:0-17095 GCA_013399775.1 Semnornis frantzii
GAAGTGAAAACCATGAAACACTAATAGAACTGTGAAATGTGGCAGTCAGTCAGTCAGTGGTTTTGTGGAGTTTAAAATTATATGAACAAGGAGTTTAAAATGTCATTTATCTAAAGAGTGTACTACTTTAGCAACAGAAGAGACAATTTAATTACTACTCTTAAAAAAAATTAATCCTTAATAAAAATACTTCGGATGATTTTGTCTTGTCTCTTAGCTGAGCTACTGTTCCAGATAAGCACCAGAATGAGGTAAACTGATCAGTCTCCTCAAAGGCAGCAATATATCCTATACCTTCCTTGCATATTGTACTGAATGGTTCAAATGAGTGTGTATTTTTAAGAGTATAATGTGTAGTAAATCAAATAATCTGAATAATTAAAGAAAAAAAAAGAATCTGAATATTTACTGACTTGATTCCAGATTCTTGACTCTTGTTCCTAAACTCGTCACAACACTAGAAAATCTCTGAGATCTTGCTTCTCTAGTCTTTTTCAAATAAATTGAGGGGATAGAATTCAAGGCAAGTGTTCCTGCAGTCTAATGGTTACAAATAAAGCTGGTGGTTTTTTTTTCTTAGTGTTCACAAGTGAAGAGTTTTGTTATATCTTCATAGACCACCATTTAAAATCAGATACTATGGTAGAACATAGCAATGTATTTTTGCTATTAATTCCAGCCTCTCTCCAACTGCTTATCAGGGAGCATTGCTTTCTTTGACTCTTCCTCATCTCTTAACTTCCAGCCGGCTGAGTTCTAGTCTGGGTCATTTTACAAAGTGTGGGGGGGCAGGGAACTCCCAAACCGTCACACACTCTGTGTGTGTGTGTATGTGGTGTTAGTTTTCATTTTGGATGAGCTACTCACTTTAGCTGTGCAGTCACCTCAGTAAGCACCATCAGAGCACAACAAAGAGGTGGATAAAACTTCTTCCCAGAGCTGACATGTTGGAGATTACAAGCTTGTGGCTGAAACCACCTTTCTTTTATTTTGGATGCTTTCCACTCTTCTGTAAAAACCTTTGACTGGCAGAAGTTACCAGGTGTTGTTTGGGTTCCTGCTTTGCCTCCATGTCTCTAAGAACTAACACTATTTTTATTAGATTTCTTTATTTGAGATTAACACTATGCTTGGAATACTGACATATACAGACCTGCCAGAAACAGCTCTACCATAGATTGCAGTCTGAAATAATTATTTATTAGCAACCTATTTAAAGCTGATAGTTTAGAAATCTAACATATCTTTGTAGAAAAATCAAGAAAAAACCAGCTTTTTATAAAATCCACTGTGGATGTCTATACATGTGTCTTGATATCAGTGGTATGATTTTTAACCACATCATCCCCTATAAGAAGAGAAGAAATTGTTGTACAAATCCAACCTTACGTGCAGTGCCTTTGTGTGTGTGCTGGCATGTAAGGACAGGACTATGTTTCTGTCAAATGCATTAATGCTAAAAGATGCCAAAAAACCCAGACAAATGGTTTTGAGGGAGTGATGCTTCATTATCTTGAGAAGTAAATGCAGCCGCAGGTACACCTGATAACCCCAAACTATCTTTTGATGTTTCTATTGATTAGACAGAGCTAGATGTCTGCAGCATTGTAACATTTGTAGGTGGAATTGATTTTAACACTCGCTGAGAATTCATCTGTTCTTGATACAAAAAAGGCCTCTGGTGCAGAGAAGGAAAAGGGGAGGGTATCTGAAGGAAATCTCTGTAAACAGGTGCCAAATTAGTGCTCATCTGACCTAAAATTGTTGTTAGCATGTTTTCAGCCAATGTCTAGACAAAATCTAGGCATGTAAGCCTTCCCCCAAGATAATTCACTGAAAAAATGTGCAGGTCATAAACAAATTCTTGAATATAGACTGAAAGAGCAAAAAAATAGTTTAAGCATAAAAATCTTTGATCTTTTCTTTTACTGAGGTTAAAAAAAACCTTAAATCCAGTCTTGTGGATACATCAGAAATCTTTCACTGAAGTTAAATATGATGATTCAAAGTCATGAAAGTTCAGGCCTGAGATGTAGCAAAGCTCTGAGATTATTTTGAAAAAGCAGGCAGTGAAGACTCTGTGAGAAAAGTCCTAATCAATAAATGAGACTACCATTGGAGTTTGATAGGACATTTACAGTGCTTCAGAATCCGAATAGCAGTACAGCAGCTACAGAAACGGCAGAAGGAAAAGGGCTGTAGATTGAAAAGTTCACTAGTATGGATTAAATGTAGCAAAAATGCACTGAGTAAACTAACTGAGCAAATGCTATAAATCCATGTTAGAGATGTGTTATGAACATTTTCAGGTTGCTAGACTAATTGTAACTATTTCTTTTTTCATTTCTCTCATCTGCTTGTCTCCCCTCCCTTGATTTTTTTCATTACAGCAGATTAATTACTCTTATGAGATCTAGAAAGACATTTTAACTTAGACAGCCATAAACAGTTTGTAAGCAGCTTATAAACATGAGGGAGTAGTCTGGAGATGAAATGACATTTGTAGAGTGTATAGGTTTTGGCCTTCTTTGCCTTGAGTCCTGTTGACCACTTTTGTCCTCTGGGTGTACAGTCAGGTTTTCATGGTATGCAAAATTCTGTTAGAAAATAACATAGAAATGTGCATGATTTCCTTGTGTGGACATTAATGATCCAGAAGGATTTACTCTAAACACAAAACTATCATAAATGAATTGTCCAAATACACTTCCTGTATACTTTGAATGGATTACTGGCCTGTCAAAGCCTCCATTTCCGTTTCGTTCCAGCTGTCCTTTTGGGTTTCTGCATGCTGTTCTCTCTGTTTCTCCCTTGTAAGAAAAAGAGACTGATAGTTGGCTGTGTCATCCAGCAAAAAGCCCTTCTGTCACCAACAGGGAGCTTCCACTACTGTCCTCCAAACTGACTTCTCCCTTTTGTGGAAGGAAATCACAGAGGTCTTTGTCAGTAGAAATTTAAACCAAGAAATCCTGACAAATGTCCCTGTCCGTGAGGGAGGCAATGTCTATGGTTTTCTAACTTAGCAAGCAATGAACTTAAAATGAACCAAATTGTCCTGAAAGACAAAGCTTAACACATCTGCCTCTGTTTTGAAGATAAGCATGGATAAACAAAACAATAAGACTTGTTATGAATGCTCTTCAAGACATACATACTTAATGTATTGGCTCTGCAATTAATCTATTTGAGAAGATGTGCCAATCATTTCTCATGGATTCTTGTGCCCTTCTTTCAATTTTCTGCAAATATTAGTTGCTAAAATTACCAGTGTGAAAAGATAAGTTTATTTCGGGGGTGTTGGGTTTTGTTTGTTTGTTTGAGCGATATAGTGTGGGAGAGACACAATTTTAATTTGGACTGTTCAGTGACCTGAGGACTGGCAGGAATGTGGACCATCAAACTGCCAGAATCAATGGAGCAGTGAAGTGAAGCATGAGGATGGGCAGGGCAGGGGGTTGAACAGCAGCCTGCCCTGTAAATAGATGTGCACTCTCCTCTGGTGTCAGCGTGGTTCCTGGGAGCCATCAGATCATGCTGTGAGCAATTCAGGCACTTCAAGAACTCATCCTTTTAACAGCTTCTGTACTTCTGAGTTTAAAGGAAGAAATGCTGATCCAGGGCAAAGATCTGAGATTTCTGTGAGCTGTGAATGTGTTCTTTAAGGACTTCTCTTGAACTTCCAGCCCAAGTTCTCATAAAAATATCACCTTATTTCTGCCTAAGAGCTGAACTGTCTGAGAGAACTGAGTTGCTGCTGCATTAGGATATGCTTGGCCCTGTCAAGGGATTTGCTATTTTCCTTAAGAAAATGCATTCATGCCATGTGGATAAGTCAACAATCACCTCTACTGTTACATACACGAAACTTACGTGATATATAATGCTTGAATAGTTGGCCTTGCACACATATTGGTGAGAATAAAGAATTAACCAACAGCCACAGAGTAAAATTGGTAGGAAAGCCAGTGGCTCAACTAAGCAACCCTCTCTTTCTTCCAGAACTTACTTCAATTCAGGAGATGAAACCTGAGAAGTGCTTTGTATACTTTCTTTGTGAAAAATACAAAATACAACAACACATAACTACAAAGAAACAGGCAGATACAACCCACCTGCCTGGATGCATTCCTCTGTGCACTACCCTAGGTGATCCTGCTTTGGCAGGGAGGTTGGACTCCTCTACAAGTGCCTTCCAGCCTCTAACAGTTCTGTGATTCAGTGATTTAGTCAGTTTTCTGTGGCAAGTGTTAAATTACTTCGATCTTTGTAGTATTCTCAGATTGTGGTGTGAGTTATATCAACTGCTTTCCATAATATCTCCTTCAAGAGAAAAAGGGGTTAAAACTCATGCTCAAGGCAGGGGTTTGTGTTTTTTTTCTGCAGAGTCAGAATGTCACAAAAGTTAAAAGCAAGCCAGAATGAGAAGGAATACTAATAAAAGATTAAAACATCCTTCTTTAACCTTTTCTAAATGTTTCTGTCTGATATGAAGTAATTTCTGAAAGAATTTATTGAAATCCATGTTGTCTGGAGTGTCTCTGAAAGTAATTAAGAAAATCCATAAATTTTCAGAAAAGTCACCTATGACATGTATTTAAATGCAGTTCTTCCCAGTAGTTTAGACATGTTAACCTTACACAGTAAATGTGAAAACAATTCCAATCCTGTATTTTGAGTCTGGTAGTCCAGCATGATCCTTCATTTCAGCAGACTTCACAACTGTGTTAAATTGTTCATGCAGTAAGACAACTGCCTGTTAGAGGAATCATTACACTTCCCCGCCCCCCCAGGCATCTCTTTTCTTTTGGTTCATTATTCTTTGTTCTGTACTAGTCTAACACCTAAAATGTTAGGATCTTAATCTCTAACAGGGAATATTAGGCCCAGTGGGAATACAGAAATAGCAGCAACCTATCTTGCTATCAGTTTTGTTATGTGTTGTGACACTCACTGAAATATCCTAAATGGCAGAAGATTCTTGGCAAGCATTGTCTCATCAAAGTCTGCTCCCAGAAAAATAGATTAATATAAAACAGTTTCAACAGTTAATATAAAACTGTTTCCAGAGAATAGTTATCAACGCTTCAATTTTGAATTTGAAGGAATTGCAAGGGGGATTGAGCTCAGTTCTTCAGTATGGTATTACTGAGTAGTTTTGCTAACAGCTTGGGTTGTTGAATGCTATATTTGGTTAGGTGAATAAATGGCTGGAGAGCAGCCTTGAGGAAAAGGACCTGGGGGTCTGGGTTGATGAAAAGCTCTACATGAGCCTGCAGTGTGAGTGCAGCCCAGACAGTCAACCGAGTCCTGGGCTGCATGAAGAGCAGCGCGGCCAGCAGGACAAGGGAGGGGATTCTGCCCCTTTACTCTGCTCTCATCAGACCCCATCTGGAGTACTGTGTGCAGTTCTGGAGCCCCCAGCACAGGAAGGACATGGAACTGTTGGAGCAGGTCCAGAGGAGGGCCACAAAGATGCTCAGAGGGCTGCAGCAGCTCTGCTATGAGGACAGGCTGAGAGAGTTGGGGCTCTGCAGCCTGAAGAGAAGACTTCCAGGAGACCTTGGAGAAGCCTTCCAATATCTGAAGGGGTCCTACAGGAAGGCTGTGGAGGGACTATTTTCAATCTCTTGTAATGACAGGATGAGAGGCAATGGGTTTAAACTGGCAGAGGGTGCATTTAGACTGGATGTTAGGAGGAAGTNACGTAAAAGTGGCTGCATGTGTTCATAGTTTTAGAGAGCAGACTGTATGTTTTTCAGCTCTTCATGTGTATTTCGAGCTAGGTCCTTCATGCTGCTTCAGACCACTGCCCAGAGATGATGCTTCTCTCATGATGCCTCAGACTGCTTCTTTTGTGTAGTTGTCATTAGCAGCAGCTAAAAATTCAGTCTCAGAATCACAACTGAATGTGGTAATTGTGCAGACTGTGATAGGGGATAACTGAGGTTTCTTACCAGTTTTGTTAGACCCATGGATCTCTCACAGAACAATTCAGTCATGACCATTTTCCTGCCTGGGATTTGGGTAAGACTGATATTTTCTTTGCTATGAAAGGACTTAATTTACTAGATTATACACATGTACCCATCATGTGTACATACATAAAAAGACTGTGTACATTGTCTATCTATCTATCTACCCACCTAAATATTTATCTACATAAATCCCTATATTTCAGGGATAAAAATGAATCAATTACAGAATTACCCTAAACTTTCCTTCATATAGTACAGTTTTCTTTCATTTCGGAGAACAAAATTATATATCAGGTGATTGCTGAGAATTATCAGCAGATCTAAAATTACTCTTGCTATCAAATTCCATTTCCTGGATTCCTGACTTTGTGAACAGCAGTGTCCTTTCCATAATTTTAAAGAAGTGACCTTTTATGCTTTCAAGAAGAAAGAAGAGAACACCTCAGAAAGAAATTGCATTTTATCTTCCTTGGATCCTTGATGTTTTACTTCACATTTATCTTACTCAATATGCAAAAGAAGTATTCTTTTCTGATATCACTTTCCTGACAAATTTCCTATGCTCTGTTCTTGAAGTTAGGAATCTCTTCTTGGCTTTGGCAGAGGAAAATGTTTGCTGAAATTTTTGTTTATTTGTTTTCATTTGAAATTTAATACATATTTAATTCATTTAAAAACAGGTATGTGTTTGAATTCATATTACTTTCAATGACTGGTTGATTGGATGACAATTTTCATGTATTTAGCTATTCCTACTATCATCATGCTTAGAAGTTTTGCTAGTATTTGGAAATTCCCTTGCACAATAGGGAGTAATCAGAACTCAAAAGTCACTCCACAAGAAATAGCACAACAAGGTAGAAATGTGCCAAATTACCCAGAAACAATTTGGACGGCCGGCAAACAGGGTAGCCCGCTGGTTTGCGAGCAGTGTAGGTAATTTGCCACTCAGCTCTCCTCTATTTGCTTCAATAAATTGTAGGGTACTTAGTACCCTACTATCTGTTATCTACCTGTCTATGTTTCTTGGCACTGTCAGTGTCTGACAGTAGTTCTGCTTAATTTTTTCTGTGGCTGTCTTTCACTCTCAGCTTGGTAGAGGACCTTTGAAAAGAGGTATGTGTTGTTTAGGAGGCTGAGGTCCAACAGTTTACACATCATAGCTCATCTATGTAGCCTAACATAAAAACCATGATTGAAAGGAATAAAGACAATTAATCTAATACACCTGAGATGTAGTTCAGTGACACTGTATGAAAATAAATCAGCAATAAGTTCTTGCAATACGGCTAGGAAGAGCGATCAAGCCATGCAATTTTCAATCAACAGTCTCATAAACGAGGTGTTTTAAGGTTCGAACCACAGTCCAAAGACTGTTTAACACTGCTGGTCAATCACTCTCCTTACATTATAACTGCAACTCCATGCAAATAGAAGGGTAATAGGTCCTTTAGGTGTCTAAAGAAATGAAAATAGAAATTAATAACATGGTGGGTAAGCTGGAGGAGAAAAGAGAAATTTTTGTTTTGTTTTATTGATTTTCTTAACATGTATTTCTTTATAATATATAGTTATGTTTTTGTTTATGTGATAATTTCCTGTTGGTTTCTTTTTGTGTTGGCATTATCCAAGTTCAGCATGGACCCTTCCGGATAAAAGACTGATGTTACTACTTATGCAGGCTTCAAAAAGAGAATGACATTAATGACATTTCTAGCAGAATGGATTATTGTGGCCAAGGATTTTGAAGTAGAGCCCTTGTTGTTCTGTGGAGAATGAAACAAATCCGTTCTTACAGTATTTGAATGTACTGATTTAGAAGTCTGGGCAGAATTTCCAATATTGCTTTCTTAGAGCATATTACCTATTAGTTATTTACTATTTGTTCTCTGTTAGGTGGCTGATACGTCGATATATGATTTTTGTTGTGCTGGTTTGAGCTAATTGGAATATTTTAATAGAGAAAAATTGGACTATAGGCTGTGAAGGAAAAACAGTGGTGATGTCTACTTCACTCAGAGGCTTGCTGCGATGTGTAGGTATAAGAAAACCAAAACAAAGAAGAGTCTCTTGAGCTGGCAGTCTGGGTCACGAGGGACTTACTGGACTGGTTGGCTTGCTGCTTGGGTCTTGAGCTAGCAGCTCTGGCTTCTCCTCTCTGTTGAATAACTTCACTAACCACTTTTCTTCTAATCCTCCCCAGCCGATCCTCCTTGCGCGTAAACCAAACCTTGGGGTAAGGTGTGGGAGTGGGGAGAAGGCGGAAGGGTGGTTGGGAGCCCCTCCTGGGGTCTCTGATTTCTGGGAGGGGAGTTGTGTGTCTGTATTACCTTAAGCTTGTATATTTCTGTAAATATTCCTGTATAGACTGTATATATTTGCTTGTATATTGTGCTGAGCTGTAAATATAGCTTCATCTCTTAACATCCAGCCGGCTGAGAGTCTAGCCTGGGTCATTTCAAAGTGTGGGGAGGCGGGGAACTCCTAAACCATCACATTTGTTTTGCAAACATTTAAAAAAAATATATAGTAGTAAATGACTGAGGAATATTTTATATGAATGCATTAAACCTGTATTTTAAATTACTAGATAGTTTATTGATTACTGATATAAAATAGTCTGAGTTAACATGACTGCATATTTTACAATACATTGCTTGAAATTGTTTCTTTGATAGCTACAGACTTGGAATGAAAGGGAGAATTTATTTGAGTTTTTTTCCCTAACTCATCTACTTTCCCTCTGGTAAATGATGCTGCATTAGAAACAAGAGATGATTTTGGTGAGGAACTAGAAAAAAAACCTTCACCTGCTTGACTAGGAATTAGTTGTGCTATTTGATGCTAAGTTAGCAATCAAGGTGCTGAAAGTCATTGGAGAGAACATATCTAGCAAAATAATAGTAGAAAAACCTAAAAATTGGTTTAAAAAAAGTTTTAAACCCCATACATGTACTTTCTTTTCAGAATATGATACCTAAATTATAATTTTATTAAAATAAAAATATGCTAAATGCACACATACGTATGTTGGAAATACCCCTGATATACGGCATTACATCAGGAAAATAACCTTTTTGATGTGCACTGTTCATTCCAAGACAGGTAGCTTAGGCTGTGGCAACATCTTACGTGACAGGAGATGGAAAATAACACATCACAAAGTGAGGACCTCTATAGCAAAGAGGAGAGGTTGGAGGAATTGGCGAAGAGATCCAAGTGTTGCCCAACTATTATTTTCAGAAACTTTATTGTTTTGGCCTGGGTATGTGACCACCTGATGTCACAACTGTGCCTCGGACAGTCAAGGATGGAAAAACTAAGTATTTCCTATCCAGGTTTCTTTCTTTTAGGTGATTGTAGCATGGGAGCCTGTTGAGGGTTGCAGTCGCTAGTCTGTAAATAGATATTTTCCTTTCTGACTTATCTCTCTGAGCGCAATGCTGTGCACACACAAGGGAGCTCTTGGAAGTGACCTTACGCGTGTACGTTTTCACTAGCTATGAGCCAGCTGCCGGTGGCTGTGGAGAACAGGCAGATTTCTGGGCAGGGAGGGAACCGAGATGGTATTTCTGCCCAGCAGCCAGGCATTGGGGCCTCTGCAGGTCTTAGGTATTTCTCTCATGTTTATTCCATGATCAGAACAAAGTTGCCTTTCCTGGGGAGCATCAAGGAAAGTGTATCCAGCAGGTCCTTCTGTCCTCTACTCTGTGCTGGTGAGACCACACCTGGAGTACTTTGTCCAGTTTTGGGCTCCCCAATTCAAAAGAGACAGGGATCTGCTGGAAAGAGTCCAAGGGAGAGCCATAAGGATGATTTGGCGACTTTAGCGTCTCCCATATAAAGAGAGACTGAGAGACCTTGGGCTGTTTAGCCCTGAGAAGATGAGACTGAGAGGGGATCTCATCAATGTCTATAAATGAGGGATGGGTGTCTCTTTTTGGTGGTGCACAGTAATAAGAGAAGGAACAATGTATGCAAACTTGAACATAGAAGATACATCACAACATGAGGAGAAACTTTACAGTGAAGGTGATGGAGCAGTGGAACAGGCTGCGCAGAGGCATTGCGGAGTCTCCTTCTCTGGAGACTTTCAAGACCTGCTTAGATGCATTCCTGTTCAGACTAGTCTAGGTGATCCTGCTTTTGGCAGGGCAGCTGGACTTGATGATCTCTGGAGTTATCTTCCAAACTCTAACATCCTGTGATCTACAGGCTCAGGATAGCCAGGGTAGGAGGAGACACATCTTTGCCTGCTGCAGTTGGGTGTGGACAAGGGAGGCTCTCCTGGGAGGAGGGCAGCAATCTGTACAGCAGCAGGGTAGCTTTGGGCTAGAGAACGAAGTGTCACTGTAAGGCCATGTTTGATGGTTTCTGACAGGTTCTGGTAACTGGGAGAGGTTTCTGAGGCCTAGAAGGCAGACTCCAAGTCTCCGTAAGCCAGAAGAATGGCCTTGTGTCAAAGACAGTCAACAGCCTCGTGAGCTGAATTAGAAGTGGTGTTAGGAGCTGGTCAGAAGAGGTGATCCTTCTCTTCTCAGCCCTGGCGAAACATTCAGATTGCTGCATCCAGTGCTAGGTTCCCCAGCACAAGACACCTAAGGACATACTGGAGAAAGGCCAGGGAAGAGCCACAAAGATGACATAGAGAGACTGAAAGAACTAGGACTGGCCAGGCTAGAGCAGAGAAGACTTGGAGTATCTGATTTGGTTATGTATACATACCTGATGTGGGGAGTAAAAAGAATCAGACTTTTGTCAGTGGTGCAGTGACAGGACAATAAGATGTGAAGGGCAGAATCTGAGAATTCTACCTAGATGGAAAACAGTTTTCCACTGCAAATGATCAGACAGTGGAGGAGATTTCCCAGAGAGGCTGTACAGCCTCTATCCTTGGAGACAGCTAAAACCCAAGCGAACACAGCCCTGAGCAACCTGCTGATCATGCTATGAACAGGGACATGGACCAGGTGATCTCCAGCCTGTCATTCTGCGTCTGAAAAAAATGTTTCATGTGGCAACATGAGTACTTGCTGGCTTTAAGTTACAAATAATCGTGTCCATGAGATTTTTCCACCTAATATATTCTATCTGGTGTGATAGACAGCTAGACAAAGTTAGAATGGGAGTGTCTTGAAGCTAGGTACAAAGATAAAACAAATCTGGAAAATGTATTTTGCAGTTTTTCAGTCTTTCCAGGGCCTGGAAAGGCTTTAAGGTCTTCAAACAAGCTGTAAAAATCTGATTTCTTTAACATTGTAGAGGGAGGCCTAAATTAGCACTGGTGACATTTAAGTTAAAAATGTCATTGCAGCAATGAGTGTGTGTAACTGTATGTCTGCACACTGGCATTAAGATAGTCTTTAATACTCTTAACAGCTGGCAGGTGAAAAGTACTGGGTAGCTTCACAGTCAGTCACACTACTTGTAAGAGTATCTGTGGTCCTTGAATTTGTAGCTGGCACTTCGTGTGCTATCAAATGTACTCACATGGACATCAGCAACTGAAAAAGCTTCAGGACCAACTCTTCTCCAGAGGGACACACTGTATATGAGCAGATTGGCCATGAGCTGCATACAGTGTGGCTCAAACATGTCTGCAATGGAGTGAGTTCGGTCTTTGACCTAGAAATATTATCAAGCCTGCCATGGAGACATTTGTGGACACCCAGCAGCCAGGGTTTAAAAAGGATGCAGAAACACTGCAGAACATCATTCTGCATGGGAAGGTGTCAGTGCTCAGCCAGAGGTGATACTGTCTTAACCAGGTTTTATGGACAGGTCTACAGATGTGATCTCAAAAAAAGATCTTTATGGGCAAAGAATATTGATTGTCACTGGTAGTGTGAATGAGAATTTCACTTCATTAGATGAAAGTCAGTTTTTTAAAGCTATGTAATGTTCTTTTAAATCCTGTGAACCCTGTGTGTATTGACAGGCTAGCTGTTGCTTCACTAAATACACTGATGTTACTACGAAATCCAGGTGACAAAAAAAGAATATCTGTATTCTCTATGCTTTCCTCCATTTTAGTAAAACTCAAGAAGACACTATTGCCGTGTTGTTAGGTGGGGTTTTTCTTCTCTTTGCTTTAGGATAACAGAGAGTAAATCATTAGTGAAAAAGACTGTCACAGGGTAATTATAAATAATTTTCTCCTTCAAATGCTACTTCTGCTTCCCTTCATCACAGCATCCCATCTCATTGCTGGGCTCTCCTAATGAAACTGGAATTTCTGCAGGAAGCCAGGATATGACTAATGAGAGTCACTGAGCAATGAGATTTCCAATTTCTGAGTTCTAGACACCACTTCAAGGACTCTCTTGACAACTGTAAAATTCTTTTAAATAAATATTGACATACCAGTTTGAAAAGTAATGAAGTCTCTTTTCTTCCTGCAGAATGAAGCAGTAAAAAAAGATGTGTGGATTTTTTTTTTTAGTTACTTTAATGGCTAGAATTGAAGCTAAACCAATAGGTAGTATGGGAAATTTTAAACGTATTACTTGGCTACTATTGGCAACTTGGAATCTACGTTTGCCATTAGAGCTGTAAATTATTTAAAATCAATATGTCAATACTTTACATGATATATGCTTAATATGAGGCTAGAAATTTCTTTATGAAGATACTTTTTATTGGTCTGGTAAATGTAGCTATTTAGAAAATATTAACAGATGATCATAATTTTAATAGTATCTGTATATTACTGAAAATTGTAGATGGAAGCAGCCCAGCATTCCATCTGTTTCTTAAATCTTCTGCACGTGTATGTGCTGCAAAAAAACTTGAAAATATTCTACTGCACAATTATTTGTAGACTCCTTTTGGTATGCAAAAGTGAATTGTTTTGTTGGCCTTTTATTTTCTTCCCCTGAAACTGAATATAAGAATGGCATGCATTTACTTATAAATGTTGGATTTTTATTCTCAAAATAATACAAAAAGATCTTGAAATGTGGAATTACTGTCTTCAAAATATTTTTTTCATTAATTTTGTCTTAACAAGATTGCATTTTTTTGTCTATTTTAAGTGCATCATCAGAAATACAGATGTTTTATACAGACTTTTAGTTTAATTGATAACTTGATTTTGCACTGAAACAATAGGACATTTCAGGGAAACCTCTTACTGTTCCCTGCTACAGCTATTTATAACATATCACTACAGTTAGAGTACTGGACTTACATTTGAGTTTATAGACTAAGAACTGTGCTCTTGCTTTATAAGGAGAGCAAATATCAGATAATAAAGTGATAATTTTCAGCATTGCCTTTTAGTAATAGGAGGATGCAGTTGACAGTGTTAGAATTTAAGAATATCAATACACTCAATATATATTTTTCTTTACAGCAGTTGAACTGTTTTTGATTTCACATCTATTCTATGAATTGCATCAGAGCAGAGGGGAGAGTACTTTCCTTCACGTTTGCCAGGCAGGAGTGTGCTCTTCTTCTGACAGAGAATGCTTTCCCATTATTTCTTCAGATGGTTGCTTTTGCTTTTAGTGAAGTTTCTCTAGTCTGTTTTTATTCTTCTTCAATTAGAACTAACTTCGAATAAGTGAAACTTATATTTCCTGCTTCTATGTGGTCTGATCTTCATTATCCTACTCTAGTAACTCATTTCCTTATTTAAAGTAATGAATAAATTAATAAACAATGAGACTAGCTTTCGCTAGGTTCTTATTAAAAAAAATAATATCTTGCTGATTAGTTCTTATTTTTGCAGGAAGCTTTATGCTTAAAGGAAAGTCTTTCAGCATGTTGTTGCAAAGTGAGTTCAGGACCTCATCCTCAAAGCTTGAATGCTCCATTTATTGTAGAAAATGAAAGCATGGCCAGGGCTGGATGGGTGGGGAAAACAGAAATCTTGCTCCTTTTTTTTTTTTTTAAAAAGTTGGAAAATTTATTTTTAATNTTTTAAATAGTTTGAGAAATTACTTTTTAATAATTGAGAAATTCCTTGAATGTTTTCTATATGGAAGTATGTCTATTTTTCTGTTTCTCATTCTTGATCTCTTGATTGTGCTCATCATCTTAAATTGGCAAAGCTACCCTTGGAGACAGTGTTGGCTTTTATTTTGGAAAGTAAATACATCAGTAAATATCTTGGTGTAGGAATTTTGTGTGCATATAATCAGTACATGTTATTTCTGTGTTGCTGCTTTTTTCTGTTTAAAAAATGAACATTTCCCAAACTCTTTCATCAAAGGATGTGTTTTTAATAGTTAATTCTGTAGCAATTATGTCTGATTATGTGTAAGAACCAGAAGACAAATTAGAACAATGCATGCTTAAATTTCTAAATATTTTATTGCTATAGGTACAATCATAGCTATGTACATATAGTTATTAATCTCTCTCTGAAATTTTAAGAGGTCATTTGCTTGAAAAATTGGGGCTTCAACCATTCACTGTAAATCCCCACTTGTAGTCCTGTTGTTTAATAAGAGTGTGACTCTGAAGAAACGTGTACTTTAAGGAGCCACCACTGGCTACTAGAGGGAATGACACAATCTGTGGAGAGGGCTGGGGGGCAGGGTAACTGGATTGGAAGATCTGTGTCTCAAGAGACCACCAGCCCTTCTTTCAACCTTACAGGCATACACTGCTCCTTTTCTAGCCTACTGCATGAAAACTGTCGGATGGCAGAAGTGGGAAATGTGGTGGCAGCAGAAATTTCCTCTAATGACTGTGAAGGATGAGATTTGTTTTCCTAAAGAAACACAAGACCTTTAATAGAAAACTGTTAATTCCCATGTACTTGTCAGAGAACAGGAGCAAATGCCTTGCTATTTAACATGGGAGGGAAAAAAACCTTGTTGACATGGTGTCTCTCCTCTTCCTCTCAGTATTTTTTTGTTGTTGAAGCACTAGTGCAGCTACTCCTCATCATGGCAGATGATTAGTGTTGGACTCCAGGAATGAGCACTGGCCTATCTGGAGACCCCACTACCATTCTATTCAGCAAGAAGTGCCACAACTTGCTGATATTTAGACTGAAAAAATAAAAAGAACCCCCAAACACCCAAACAAGTAAGATTAGACATATTTATACTTCAGAATGTTAACTTTGTCATCTTAAAAATCAGGCCTTAAGCCTGCCACGTTACTCTGAGCTTGCATTCCTCAAGTTCACATTTCAGGATAACCAAAGCTTATTTTTAGTTTGGTTTGCTTTGGGATTTTTTCCCTTCTCTCCTTTCCTTTGCTTTACAAACACTCTGTACATATCGGATGGACTCTCATGTTTTGCTGCTTGTTTTGGAATATGTAGAAAGATTCTCACATGCTGCAGGATAGGTTGTTTTCCTGCACATGACGTTTTTGAACGTTTTGTTAACGTGTAAGTTGAATGTAGCTAAGAATGGAAGTTATGGTCTTAAGCTTGTGAGAATGGCCTTGAGAGAGGAATTTTGAAAGGTCTGCAGATGATCTGCATGGCCACAGGTGTCCAAATGCTTCGATGAGTCATACCACATGAATAAGTAGAAGGAATAATTATATTAGGTAGGTGTGACTTCGTGAAAGCATCTGTCTAAATGACTGCAAAAACTTTGTCTCAGAGTCCTCCAGGACTTTGGGAACAATCCCCCTAGGGTACCTTATTTAGTGTGAAATAAACGGAAATGCTGCTACTTGCCCAAGAAACTTTTTGATTCTGTGTTGTGGAGGGGTAATTAATTAATTAATGTGAGGTGATATTTTTGAAATTTAATATTGTCCTTAGACTCAGTGGCTCCAGGTTCTTTGTCCTCTTTCCCATGGTTGCTTCTCCACAAAACAGAGAAGGGGAGAGCAGAAAAACCTGTCTGGGCAAGCCAGGACATGTATAAGCCTATTTTGGCCTATTTTGGATCCTCACCAGAGGATCCGCTCAGCTGAGTGTGCAGGCATGGGTGGCGGTGGCTGGCTGCCAGACCACATGGATTAATGGCAGTCAACTCCTTTCTCTGTGACTGAATTTTGTGCATGGAAAAAAAAGTGCTAGGAGGATACAGGGTAAATATCAGGGCAATAAATATGATTATTGAGACTATAATAAGAATGAGAGATCTAAATTGGTGAGACATACAAGTGGTTTTGGATGCCTTATTAGACAGTAGGGAAAACCAGAGAGTGAAGAACACTGCCCAACGATTAATTTAGGCTTTGTTAGCAGCAGGGCTCTTACAGGGAACACTAGACACTGATTTCCCTTTGGCAGAGCCCCAATGGGACCCAAATAATCAAAACAAGAGGGAAGCTTTAAGTAGACATCAGAATTAGGTTACATATGGGGTCATGGGTGCTATGCCTGAGGCACTGGATTATTTTGAAATCTATGAGATGTGCCAAGAACCCCAGGAGTGCCCCCAAGTCTTTTTGGAGAGGTTCAAGGCAGCTATCTGTAAGTATAGCAGGCTCGACCCAGACTTGTCAGAAAACAGAGCACTGGTGGCATTAAGTATTATGGAGCAATCATCACCAGATATCCAGCAGGAATTACAAAAACTACAGAGGGAAGATTCTACGGATTTAGAGAAATTGCTAAAGGTAGCATGAACTGTCTTTAGCACCCAGGAGAAAGGGCAGAAACAAGCTCAGAAAGGGATGGGACCTTTAGCTACACTCAGCCAGGCCACAAAGGGGGAAAAAAGAATATCGAAAGAAGGGTCAACCCCCACCCACTGTTCCAAAACAAGCCTTTAGCGAAGGACCAGTGCACACTCTGCAAGAAGTGACACTGGAAAAGGGAGGGAATTGGACTTCACTTTGAGAGTAATAAAATTAATGATAATAGAGGAGGATAAGGAGAACTAACTGGACTGGGGAAATCAACCACAGAGGCTGCATAGTTGGTACTTAACAAATGTAAGGTAGCCATTATTAAGGACAAAAATGAAGTTATTGGTGCTACTGGGAAAACTCAAACAAAACTCTTTCTGGAACCCTGAACATTACAGGTGGGTAAGCAGTGGGTAACATCATTTTCTATATGATCCTGAATGTCCAATAAATTTGTTGAGATATGCTTAGCAAATTGGATGTAAAGAAAAAAAAATCAAAATAGGAAAAATATCACTAAAAAACCTCAATTAGATTTGGCCAAGGCTAGGAATTTTTTTTTTTTTATG